>CAADRB010000013.1:1343486-1393992 GCA_900708905.1 Hymenolepis diminuta | reverse complement strand
TTTCAACCACGTTCCATTCCACTTCACACATAACAATAATCGAAAGGATTAAGGCCTGGTGAGTTGGGAGGCTATAAGAAGTCTGGTGTGACGTGAATATGAAAATTCCCGGTCATCCATTCAATGCGGGATTTGGGCAGCTTGATAGCGTGGGATTGAGGCGAATCTCGTTGGAAGACACAGGGTCTCTCTCCAAGGCGGCTTAACAACAATATTTTGAACAGTCTCTACATAGGCATCTGCATCTGCATCTGCTTCTGCATCTGCATTTGCATTTGCATTTGCAACTGCATTGACTCAATACTCTGTGGAAAAATTGAGGAGTCATGATGTGCCCCTCACTTCCCTTCACAACACCGAAAGCCATCACCGTTACTACAAACTACGTGTCCATGTATAACATTGGGGACTTCAAAGGGATTCGCCCACACGTAACCACCTATCATTTCCTCGATTGACTTTCTGCTACTGATAGAGGTTTTTTCGACAGAGAAAAACCAAAGCCACTCCCGTTATTCTAGGTGGTTCAATTTGTTGGGAGTCGTTTTACACGTATTTACCGATTCTCTTGAGTTGTTTTGTCCACATAAATTGACGACCTCGCCTAGGAACGTATGAACAACGTTCCTGATATGCTGTTGTTCTGTCAGACACTTGAAGACCTTTGACAAGATGTGGCACATTGACTTCTCACGAATTTCGTCCCTCATGCCACGCCATGCACTCTTCTCACAAACTCAGGTGTTTTGAGTGAGTGAGTGAGTCAGCAGAGCGTTGACAATGTTCTTTTCTCTTCCTCGAGACTGTCAATTTATCTCCATTCTTTTCATTCAACAGCTTCTTTCTAACTTCATGAAACAAAAGATTTGGCGACGTGTAGAAATGTTGTGAATTCTAAATTCCTGTGTTTCGCTTTAATAGACACTAGCATAGTTACGGCGTGTCTCTTAATTTCATTAGATGCAGTGGTATCCGCCAAGAGTTCTTCTGATATATGAATGCATTACTTATTATCGAATTGGTTTAAATCACCAAAATATTAGCGTCCCCAGATACTTTACACATCCTGTGTACATTCAAAATACTAGATTACTCACAACACTACTCATTATATTCGGTGCGATCTCTCCATTTGTTGGTCAAATAGTGTCCTATCTTTGATTTATAACGTTGTTTGTGTTCTAAAAATGTATTTTCAGTGGGTTTGCAGTAAAAGTGTGTAAAATAAATCCCCTAAAAGCAAAATTCCTATTCGTATTTGCAGAGCAACTGCATTAATTTTCTATTCCAAGTCCTTATTTTTGCTTAATTTAACTGCTTTGAGATGGAGCATAGTCATTTCAGTCTTTGCAATTATCAGCTTGATGAGGTGGTCACATTAGTTAGCAGCAGGATGCATAAATTGTGCGCCTTGATATCCTTCCAGCATCGGGGTTTACATCCTTCCTCTGCTTTCATCAACATATACATAAAAAATCTGAAGTTCAGGTACTTTCAGAACACGTACTAAAAGACTGGAACAGTATGTGAGCATTGATTTTTACCCCAAACAATTAATTCAGAGCTGTTGATAACATTGTATTTTTTTATCATGAAAAATCTATCCCACACACAGTAGGCATTACATATATCTAGTCCTTACCATTTTATGAGGTCATTAAATAGAAGAAGCCCAAATATTTCGGTTGATATCCTTCTAGCCAGTTGACTTTGCTATTAGAAACCCTTTTCCGCAAACAAGAAAATGAATCGCTTGAATACTCTTAATGCTACGAGATCTAAAAATCTTTCTTCGTGTGCGGAACACCAATTTTCAGTATAAGTATAAGGAATTGAACTTCCTTTAGGATAACAAGCTCAATATCTTTTGCCTGCCAGTATTGTCTGTTTTCACCAATTAGAATGTTGAATTTCGAATGTAGACCACTGCTAGGTTTTTTCCAGCAAATTTAAGTTAGATAGAGGAGGGAAGAAGTGTTAAAATTGGAAGAGTAAATGACAAATCGTCTGCACTGAGTCCTAAACCGGTGTGCCTAATACTGACCCAATTGGGATGAGTAACCGTTATTAGTCAGGTTAGCAACCAATAAAATACTCAGTTGGTAGTTGAGACAGAAAATACATAATTCATTGTGTACCTTTAGCGCCGCCGGGTCACAAAAGATTGAAGTGACCTGAAGTAAAATTCAACACCTAATTACCGTGTTCATCCATTTGCTAAGTTTACCTCACAGTAAATCTCTTATCATTTCGGGGTCAAAAACGTGATACTCTAACATCATCAGTTCCTCACTTTTCATTTTCTGGCGTTTAGCTCATCCACCAGCTTATTCTCTTTGAAAGGACTGAAGCTGTCCTACATTCTGTTTTTGCTGACTGAGTTAAGCTATTAAAACTTCGAATTTCTTCACGAGTAAGAGATATTTCCATCAATAGATTGCTTTTACTTCTAGGCACTTTTAATAAGAAGCGCGATAGATTAACCCAAAACAGGCTCTGCTACGAAAGAGAGAATTGGCCTAAAAGATAATTTAGACGCTATTGTGACTAGGCGCTTATATCTGTGGTTTAATTCTACGTTGAGATTTTTATTGCAAAAATGAGAACTGCGTCGCCATGTTACTTATCTTTGATGTTAAAAGGCTACTTTTTGGATTGGTTAAAAGTAGCCCTATAAGTCTTTACCTTCTAAATTATCTTTCAAATAAATAAAATTTTCAGAAACAGAATTTGGCTTTAAATCGTTGTTAGTATGACATAGAATTAATAAAGAAATTAATTTATTTTAGTCTTTCAATCCGATAACTTTGATCATAAGAGATAGACCCGTTTTTTAAAGCGTTTCCATACTTCCATAAATAGAACGTTCTACATCCCACGCTCTGCTCCTTAAGGGTTCCGGTAAATTTTTATCAATTTTTCGAGATCTTTACCTCCGTTTTTGTGATAAGATAATTATAATACACTGTTCGTATACATCAGACAAAGATGCATCACTTAGCAGAAGAATTTCAGGAGGAAGGAATCAAAAGATACTGACAGTAGCGTCAAAGTATCAAAGAGTGTTACTTTACTTAATTTTTTGACTCGGGTTGAATAATATTCAGTAAATGAGCGGTTCACCTCCGCGAATTCAGATTTTGCGATTCGTCCCCTGGATTGCAGCAAATACTTGCCGGCCATGTTCAGCACTTACTGATTGGTATCATTTAATCAAGAAGAGTCGATCTTGCTGTCTCTTCGAGCGCCTGAGAAGACAAATTAATGTGAATTTTTATCTGTTTATTTCAGTGATCTTAATGAGCAGACTTGGAGTTATTTGCACTTTCTTAATGGAGTGATTGATTGACATGAGCTATGGCTACTGGACTCTGAACTGTGCGATAAAATCCTTCAGTTCAGGAGCAAACCGAATAAAAATTTTAACTTTATGCTGTCGTCATGAGTAACAAATGGAGGGGGATTTGGAAACCTCAATTTTGAAGGCTGACTATCCCTGAACAATTATATAGCTTTTTACGTAGATTACATACACCTTTAAATTAGGTAGATTCCGATTTTACTAAATAAAGGATTTATTTGAGTAAATATTAAGGAGGAAGGACTTAAAAAACACCTCAATACATCACACTAACATGGCTATTCCATAATGTGCCATTCTGAAAATTTCTAAATTTTAACGAGAATACCTCCCTAGAGGATAGAGAATGAGATTCACTTCAGGCAGCTAGTAAATAATTTTTATCTACTTAAAAATAATTAATATTTTATTTAAGATGATTTACACCATTTAGAATATGGGAATAGTTGTTGATATTTTTGGTTAGATAAAAAATTCTGGAACTATTGTTAATACTAGTTGAAGATCTTACTTTCACTATATAATAATTATATTTTTCCTGATTTATTATAAATCGGAGGTTCATCAAATCCTGATTTTATCTAAAGAGACCAATGGTGTAGCATGAATTTGTAAACAAGTCATCGATTGACAAAGCACTGCAGAACTTAATTGTAGGTCACACTTCATTCCATAAGTGATAAGGTGTAAATAAAGCCTAGAGCGGTTCCTCAGAATCTATTCATATCCCCACAGATCTCCTATTGACACTGAGTTAAATAGCATGCCTGTATCAGTCAAACACTTAGGGACCGAACTCTAAGGTTCGGTGAAGGTCTATTTGCAACAAAATTGAACACTCAAATATTTCTAAAATGATCGCTATGTCCGTTGTTTAGAGGCTTTTCCATAGTTTTTAAAAAACCTCTCGGTTCCAAATAATGAGAGCCAGTTTTTAATTCATTTTAAATTAAATAAATTCGAAAATTGAAGTATTGCAATTAGTTTATCTCTGCTTATTACATTCTTTTAAAGATCGACCATAGATAAAATGAGAGGAAAAGAGCCTAATGATGAAATAAGATTGCTCGTAAAGAACCAGTTAAAAATTTTATTTATATTCTCTTCGATATACTGGCAGCGGTTGAAAAACAAACATATCTCCGGGGAAATTACAACTTGAAGAATGAAAAGATGCATTGTGATCAACAGAGATAATTCATTGGTGAAAATTGTAATAATCGAGAGCGTTATTTTAAATTTAAACATCTAAAAATTAAAGCAGTTCTAAACTTTGTACGACAGAAATTCACAAGTCAAAATTTTGGGAAGATCATCAAATAAGAAGAACAGCTTATCGGTCCGGTGAAGGATGAAATGTGAGAGGGTGCTATGGGGCAGTATATACTGAAATCAGGGGTAAAGTGGCTAACTTGATTTAAATTTTGGAATCACCAGTGTTCTTAAAAGAGTTATAACTCGGCTCGTAATTTCCATAATATTCAGGGCTTATTGACTAATTGACATATATTCTGATATAATACAATCTTCTGACAATTTATCTTCACTTGCTTTTAATTCTTTAGAGCTATCTAAAATGCGCTGGTAGATATTATTGCAACAGTTAAACGCCCACATATTTAAATAAATATCTGGTACGCCTAGAAAGGGTTCCTAGGTCGGAAGATCTTATCTCACTGGAAATTGCTTTATACTGGAACCCAAAGATCTTGAATATCAGTGTTATCTTTTTCTCTTACAGAATTTGGCATTTCAAGACACCTGCACGTCTGTATCTGCTTTAATTTGCACTAGACTTAATTTTTTCATATTACCTCTATTACAAATGGAAGTGTATCATAGAAGAGTACCAGAACAAAGATATGATCTAAATAGTCGAGCGTGGGTCGAGTAAAAGCAGATTGCAAGGTCAAATCGTTAGTGCTTGTTGAAGTCTGAAAACAGTGAGTTCTTCGGGTTTTTATAGGAGATATAGTACTCTGTTTAAGATCGAAATGTTAAAATTTGATAATTTAACTTCCATAACCATGGATGAGACCATTTTTATGATTTTCTGGACTTGTTCCCTGGTTACTGCAGTCGTCATGCTACATCGATATCTAGCTGCAAAGAATGAATAGGTTAGATTAGTGTTTTGGGATTAAGATTAAAATCTTCCAGCCACAGCCGATGCAGAGCCTTTCACAAGCAGCAGACGATCAAAATTTTTAAATTGAAAAGCCAAGATCGAAAAGTAAACGAAATCATACAGCTCATCGGTAATAAAAACTCGATGGAAAGCTTGAGAATCGGGTATCCATACCGCGAAAGTTGTAATCGCCGTGTTGTAAAATTTTTCAGGCGAGTACAAATCGCTATCATTATTCTCCAACCAAAGTGTTAAAAAATAGTTCAAATAAACGCAAAACCGTAAACATAACTTTTGATTAAAACGAATGAAGTTAATATTACTCAAAAATATCAAAAAAGTCCCTAGAATTCACTCAATTTGAACATTTAGGATTCATTTTTTACCGAAAGGGTTGGGAAGAAAGAAAAATTTTTGGCCAGGCATTAATTATTTGCCACTCTATTAAAACCTCACACATTATTGTGGGAATTTGCCTTAAGTAAAAGATTTATTTACTTACTTAATGTGAAAATTTCATACTGAAACATAATTTATTTAGATCTGGTTGGAATTCTTAATAACTGCCACCCACTCCGAAGGAGACTGGAACTAGAATTTCTAATTAACTTAAAGTCCAACTGTTGGGTTCACGCTCTCAAGTTAAAACACATCAGAAATGCTAGGAGAGAATTTAATTACAAGTTGCTTAAGAAGTACAAGAGGGTCCAAATCCGATCTAGGCAAATATGATCTAGAGGTGCATACATGTGAAACCTAACAATGTTATCCTGTAACTTTTAACTGAATAAATTGACGACACACACCTGGGAGAATGCCAAAATTTAAATGATTGCCATATGCGCAGCTCATACTAACAAATTCACCATATTTGAAAATGAAATTTCTATTTTGACAGCACGTAACGAAACAAACACGCAAATAACGGACAATTAAATTTTAAACCCGTTTTATACCTGGACATTAATTTACCGTTTTTAAACCCCTGGGGACACAGTTTTGGCTTCCAATTCTACAAGTCTGTCCTTATCCATTTTTGTGTTGATCTGACCGCATATAACTATTATAATCTCTCACCAGCTTTCCATCCCAACAACTAGTTTTCCACCTCCATATCATGTACGCCGTTGAGAATTTAAAAGCCATTGAGTGTTTTTATGAAATTCCAATCTGAAAATATTGTGCATCTGAATGATCTCAGTTTAAGTGGATCTTGGATATAGAAAAATTTGGCACTAATAATGACGAGACTGATATTTTAAACCCTTTGCATGGTATTTCTATTAAAGTCGGGGCAATTGGTATTTTAAAAGAGATTTAAATAGGGGTTTATCTCTCGTGATATCTAAGTATTGTGGTGTAATTGAAAAGACCTGTAAACTGCGCTATTAATTATAATATAAACTGATAATCACTAAGGTAGAGACTTGATATAGGGGGATATTCTTATACTTAACTCAAGAAAAACAGTTATGAATATTCACCTCCTCAGAGATCTGCTTTCATTAGAAAATATCAACATTTTATAAGACTGCAAACTGATCTGTCAACTGGGTAAGCTTTTGACGTTTGTCTAGTCCTCATTACAAGATAGTAGATTATGTATAATACCTCCAAGAATTTTTTAATCTTATCTACAAATGATGGAAATTCAAGCGATACACGAGGGAACTATTGGTCCCACAAGATGATTTAATCAGTTATAGAGTGATTAGCCCATTGACATGTAAAAGGAAACTTATTTACTCTCGAAGACCATTTTGCAAAAATGGACTGAAATATTTGGAAATTTTCATCCTTGAAGGTTTGCAAATTAATAGTAATCCATTTACTATACCATTATTCACGCTAAGTTAAAAGTTATTTCCTTAATTCTCCTATTTAAGCTATAAAAACTAATTGCTGACCCTCAGATTCTGCGTCATAAATAAATAATCGTACAAATACTTATGAAAAACACTGTTATGGCAAAAATACGAAATGAGAGGGAAGGACTTGGCTGATAAGGGAGCCACTAAGAACGTGAAATTGCTAAGGTCATGTTATTTTAGTGCGTTTTGAAATGATTATTTCTGTATATGCCAAGGACTAAAAAGGGTAAGTATGTATATTGGGGGAGGGGAGGGGGGGAGAGAATTGTTTTTGTTCAAAATAAGAGATCAAAAGAGATAACTGAATTTATTCAAGATCACGTGGTTCGACTTGTAAGGAGGACAGAACATTGTGGAATGTATGGGATTGGTTAAAAAATTACTAAAGCAGGTAGGAGGGAGCAAGTTCTACTTTTCTGATATTTCGTCTAATAGGACACGAGTGGTATTCCGTCGGTTGAATGAAAGGTATTTCCGTATTTGGCCACATATCTTCCAAAGAGAAGTGGTAAATACTTGAAAATATGTTCTAAATATTTGACAGCCAATAAAAGAAGCATCCATGATAATTCTCTGGATTCGGACATCAAAAATTGTTTAGAAACTAAATAACTTAATTCGAACTGGCTATCAGGCAATAGTTAACTCCGAAACTAATATGACGAAACGAACAAATTTAGCTACTAGTTTTAAACTACGAACAATTCATCAGAGTTATTGAGAGCTTGACAGGGGCAGACAGTGCTCAAGGCCAGAGTTCTAAATACCGCCTGCATTGTTATTATTTAGGTGATTGGTCCGTACGTTACCAATTCTTTACTTAAATTCATCCCAATGCCAAGATTAATATCTAATTTAGCTTTTTTGTAAATAAAACCGTGGTGTTCCGACTCATTATCTGTCATCAATCTCGTTTTCCCTCTTATAACTTCGTGTCGCTAGAATCCAAGTGGTCACTACAGGTAATTTCAGGACCCTCTTAAAGCTTACAATTTATGACAAACTAAGTCTGACACATTTGACCTCTCTGTCTAATGAAATGGAATCCAAAAACATAAAAAAGTGGGAATACGATCTTGACTTTAATAACGGGTATTTTACTGAATTTTACTCCAAGAGGTAAAAGTGAATTCCCGGGAATCCATAGTAGGTATGATCGACTTACCTTCTATATGTTAACCACTTGTGTTCTGAAAGGTAAAAGCAAAATATTTATCAATTTCAATAGGAAATATTTTCATGTGAATAACTTTCTGTAAATTAAGTTAAACAAATAAGTGAAATAATTTTTCACACTTGGTTAACTTTCTGTTGGAAATTTTCACTAAGATAGATGGCTGCAAGAATCTTACAATATTCAGTAGTTCTTAAAGTGTAATTAAATCATTTTTCTTGGAAATTTCTCACTATCAAAATTTTTAAAATTTCAGATTGGAGAAATGAATCTTCGTAACCAACCAGAATTTACGTACGATATTTGTAATAAATGTGGCAAAATAAAAAGTTGATTGACTCAACTCATAAATAAATAAACGTAACTGAAATATCTGGCATAAAAATCACTGCCATATAATTTTTAACATTTACCGGGGGCAAAGAAATAAATATTTTTCTATTTATAATTATGGAAAGCATCCCAACGCAGAGAATAATAAAGTAATGCCGTAAAGCTACGGTATAGTACTTTCGTTAATTAATTTCCATTTGGAAAATTTTAGTTGATAAGTTAACTAATATACATAAACATAAGTTTTGGCTAATGGTTCCTGAGTGAGTTCATACCCACGATGTTTGGAATTAATTGGTGAGGCCAATGACATTTATTAGAGCGAATATTCAAGTCGCATTACTTGAGTATTTCTTGATAAATATTCAAGATTTTCTCATATTTGCAAACTGATTGATCCACATTTCACCTTTCGATGTGTCACTCATCATATTTTCGGCTATCTGCCGACTTGTTGAAAATGCGTTAAATCAAGGACTCAGACTGTCCTGGATACTCCCCTTGGATTGTGGATGTAACTATGGAAGACAGATGATCAGGACACAACTTTTCTTGTGCATTGCTTGAATAGGCGAGTTCAGGATCACCACAGCCTTTAGAGTTGAGGACTTCAATGGGGTTCGCTATTTAGCGGCATGAGTTGGCTGAATGTGTAATCGGACTAGATTTTATGGTCAGCGGCCTAATACTATGGAATACTTAAAGTAGGGGAAAGCTCTAATCTTGCACTGGAACATCTTTATCTGCATAAAACAGGAATGCGGAAATGAGCAGATGTTGAATAAGGATTTTAATTCTTTCTACTTGAGCTAAATCATATACAAACTCCAGCGTCGAATTGTACTTCTTAAGGGGCCTTTACATATTTCCCATATTTCAAAATCAGAAAAAAATAATATAATTTATTAATTCAAAATATTCGACCTAAAATCAATTTTATCTAAAAATTATCCTGAATATTTGGCAAAAAACCGAAGCCTTTAGTAAAACGATTTTCAATTCAAATGCACCTGCGTTATTTTCTCCTGGAAATAATTTACACAAACGCAATATTTATCAGATTTTGGTTGTTAAGTTGGACTGTGAATAAAAATTCTTGATGGCTATTTAAATTAACAACGGATAAATAAAACATTTATCGTCCCTTCCCTAATTTAATTTGCAAAAATGAGTTTCTTTATCCTTAATAAAAGCATATTTTTCGAATAAAGTAGTAAAAATAGCATTCCATGATGATGATATTATATACAAAGCACTGGCAAATCAACATTTTCTACAGATTTCTCTTCGTGAAAGTTTGCATAAAGCATTGTTTTAATGAAGCAAGTGATGTATATCCCGCTTGACAGATTGTAGTATCAGAATTCTTTCTTTTGGAAGTCTTCTCCAAAGCCAAGTTTTCGAATTATCGAATGCAATAAGAGTTTGGCTCCCTTTATTATGTTTCATCTAAACTCTCCCGCCATATTTAATATTTCTATATTTTTTCGCTCCAAGGGTATTGTTTGTCATCCCCAAAAGTGCCAATTCTTTAAATACTATAATAGAATTATAGTTGGGCAATTTTCACTAATGGACCAATGCAAATGATGCGCTGATAGGATCTAAAAGCCTAAAATAGGCTCATTTGTTCGCTCAGTGCTTAAATGAAAGCACGTAAGCAAATAATTAGGTGGGGATCAATTTTAGTGTTTTTAATTACTCCAGATTCAGACAATGGCATTCATATTAATGTCGTCCTGGTAATGTGATATTTCGATGAAAAATGAATTGCATTATATTGATGCCTCTATATTGATACATTGGTAGGATTGAAAATGACATTGGATTTGTAATTCTTTGCCCGTATATGTTGAAGTAAGACTTATTCCCTATTAAAGGAGCAGCAGAAGTATCAACATTCGATAGAGTTGTTTATCTAAATGTCGTGCCCATGAAGACGTGTATTCTCCGTTCTTACCTGAGTTTTTGTTCATTATTTTTGATCAGACAGGAAAAGGTTAATTAATAGTCATATAAAAGTATGATTTTGACAGAAAGATTGGAGAGCTTAAAAACAGAATTATCTAGAGCGCCAATTTTCATTGTCAGTATTTAGTTCAGTTTGAATATTAAAAACGTCATATTGGTATGGAATCCCATCCTGGACCTATTCAGAGGACACTACTCTGGTTATTTTTTAGCCAACAATTTGTGTATTAAGTGAAGAATAAAAGAATATTTTAAATTAGTGTTAATGAGTGTCGGTATTTTACTTAGTATTTGATAGGAAGGCTGAAAATATTTCACCACGAATCGCATGTGTAACGTTTGTGCAATACCATCACCATATCACTTGCGTGACCTAGCCATGATAGGTCACGACATGATGAGACTAACGGAAGCTATTCCCTCTCTGTCTGACCAACAATATTCTGCCAAATTAATTATTAAATCCATGAGCAAGTTCAGTCTGGCTTAGTCTCGGTCTTCTTCCTTTCTCCATTTTTCGGCTCTAGGCAACCGTGCAAATCGTATAACAATAGACTCACCATATTAACGTTTACAGTTAGTATAAATTAATGCAACCTGGCCCTGACAAATTATGACAAATTATTTTAAATTAGTGACAGTTTGTCAAGCTTTATTTGAAGTTTTAATATGTCTACTAAAAGAAGGTTCAGCCGAATTTATTAAGGAGCATTCCAAACATCAACAAAATTCAAGATTGTATGTTCTAAACTATGTCCTTGCAAATGTATACTCGTATTGACAAATAATATGTTCCCAGAGTCTGAATCAAGTCTTTAAACAATTAGAAAGAGGACATATTTTCAAGTTATTCAATGTTTTCCTATCCTTATTCATATTGACCTCCTTGCATATTCTAAATGAATTGAATAGCTTCAACTTACCTGAAAATTTATCTGAATTACATCAGCTAACAACTGTTGAACTCTACAAATGGAAGTAGTACCCCTAGTCATTAATATAACACCGGATGCAGGTTTTTTATAGTTATCAGATAAGTTTGAATTGATTAGTGAAAACGGAATCAAGAAAGTTAAATTAAGTATTGTTCCTCGACCCTAAATAGGACACATGTTACATTTATCAAAAAATTAATAAACTTTCATTCAATTATTTGAAAATAATTCTTAATAAAGCTCATTTTTGTTTTTATTTTCTTTCGGAGGTCTGTTTTACGCAAATTCAGATGCATATTCTAGATGGAGCAGTATTTTTGACTTTTGCTGCAGAATGCTTCATGCTCTTTACACATCATTAGCATACTCCTCTAAATAACGAATGAGTTTTTCTCCCTTGAACACTTACGTAAACTATGATGAATAAATGGCCAAGTAAAATTCATTCGAATTCTAAAATGGCTCCTTCCAGAACCAATTAACTAATGTTTTCGATGCATTTAAGCTTAGAGGTTAATAGATGACCTAAACGCATCAATATTAGGAAGTTTTATCTTGAAGGTTTATTCATCAATCAGTGAAATCAATGTGGTCAATGCACACTTCCACCAAATCGGAGGTGAAAAGATACCCATTGATGTTTGAATAGTGGTAGGCTTAGTTCTAGTCACTAGGAGAGTTGACCGGATGTGAGATTTTAGTAACAGAGGATTCAGGGATTCCCCTTAACCCAATACACCATTGTGAGCACTTCTCCGAATAGAAATTGGGGAGCTTTTTACTCTGTTTATCCAATTTTCGAAATACGATTTCAGTCTTAATATATATTTTTTCATTAATTTATCACATGATTGCTATCAAAAGGGGTTAATTTTAAATTATGGAAGTAAGAAAATACCACTAATCTATATGTTTACGTATATAGCATTCAACTACTCTTGTAAAATAGAAAATAAACACATACACATTAACGAACAAAATGTAAGTAAATATTCATTAATTATATAAAATAAATCATGTGAGGGGTCCATTATCTTTCCGTTTTAACATCGTCTGTCAAAGCCTGTCAAAATTTTTCCGAATAGCTGTCTAGATCTACGTCTAACATCTAAATGGAAGGAGTTTGTCAAATGGTTTCGCCTTCAGTCAATTTTGTATTGTTTAATGAAAAAAAACATTAAAACTTAAATTTACAAAACATATGTTAATTTAAATTTCGTTTTTCTACAAAAGATATGCAATTTTTTTAAAAGAATCAGGAACTCCTCCAGGGCATAGATTCACAGAAATAGTAAATAATGTACAAAATGAATATTTTTATGTTTTTGATTGCCTTTTTTACCTTATTATAATAAGCGATATTATCAAATGAATTGTATCTAAGCCCTAAATCTGTTTTGCGTTCCAATCTCAACCATCAAAAGGCTTTTGAAAGGAGCTTTCATCTGGATTTATTGAATTATATACCACCAAGCACAATCGTTGGCTTAATTAATAGATGTGTAGGCATTCACCGTAATAGAGTTATTGTCTTCATCCTATTCATTCAATCTCTCTCTTTTTTATGAGATATTCAATAGAAACATTGGATATTTTTCTCACATCCCGTTCCGGTCTAGTAATACTTTTAGGATCGTTGTATTCAACTGAGACTAGGAAGATCTAAACACAATTAATAATTAATAAAATAAAAGACGGCCCTGAACTATTTGAAACTAACCAACAGGGATGTGGCCAATTACAAGTTTTTGTTAAAATATAAACTGCCAAGTTTTTTTTCTATTAACTTTGTTTTCTTTTCATCATGAAAAGGTTAATTTTTTGAATAAACTTTAAATAAGAGGGAACAAAACTAAATTTAGTTTATTTAGTGTTTGCATTCTCTACTTCATTTGTGGACACACAGAGTCAAATTACAAATGCCAGAATCAGAATGCAAAGTTGTGTAACCATTAATTATTCATGAAACTAACAATTCTTTGTGGTTTTTTAATACCCAAGAATAAGAAGGTAGCAAATGGGGCAATGGAAAGCAACATTAAATTTTGGCTAACAAATCAGGTAGAGAAATGACAGTCTGAATTAAGAATGGCACCATGCATTACTGAGATGAATAGTAACTTATCCAGCGTCATTAACTTGTGTAACACTGAACATGTACGGGAGATCAAATTAATAGCGATTTCTACAACAAAACTCCAAGTTATTAAATAATTTTGTTTTCATTTGATCGAATTCACGGAGAATTTTTGGTTCACTCAGGCATCATATCAGTCATTATCGATACATTTTTCCGGAGTTCTTGTTGGCCACAAATTTCAAATTATCTGGTACAGTACAAGCATTTTGTGACCGTTTTCTAAATGCGCATTAGGGCAATTTAGGGCCGACTGGTTGGAATATAAACAAATATTAACTATCACTTCAACCCACGAATTCACTCATCTACATCTGCGAGGTATCAGCATGGCCAAGCTGTGCTAATATTATATTAAAAATGTATTATATGAGCAGTGAATCTGCCATCCAACGAGGGCTAAAAGAGAGTCAATTGGAAGAAATGTTTTATTGCATTTGAATTCTGAATGAACTCATATGGTTCATCGTGTCATGTCCTGTCTTCTTAAGTGATTTCATGTTTGTTATCGTCTGATTCAAAAGAGTGATTAGGTATACCACTTCGATGCATCTTCTCTCATAATATCTAAACGTGACCAATTGGTACCAGTCTTCTTCGACTTTGTCCACCAATTCATATTCAGAGTAATTAAACTTGATATTTTCTATTATAATTCCGGTTCTACTGTAAGAAGAATAATAATATGTAGAGTAATATATGTGGTGTTTGTGGTTGGAAATTTTAAATATATCTTAGAAATTCTCATTTCTTTTTCAGGATTATCTAGAATGAATAATTTTGAAATCGGGTGGGAGCCAATATGGCCCAAATTTTGTGGTACGGTGTAAGTTTTTTAAAGTTTATTAACACATTAAGTATTAAAATCATAACAATCGTAAATACTACTCCAGACAGACTGGAAATTTTGATCATTCGGCCAACTTAAGTAAAGCGCTTAATAGTAATTCTTCAAGTTTTATAATTGCATATATCATTGTTAAAGCAACTGAAATAGCAAGAATTCTAAAAAACTCTAATTGCATAAAATCAGTTATTTTTAAATTGGCTGGCAAGGTGTTTTATTAAGAGAATAATTTAAGATACAAGTCTTGAGGGATCTCTGCAAAATTCAATAGGCCTTGGAGATATGTGGGTTTGAAATGCATCAAATTGAGTACACACGAATTTACATTTTTAAATATTAGATTAAATTATAATTTAACCTCCGTCTAGACTCGAAAGGAAATTGGTATCGGTAGCTCTAAACCATAGTCTGGACCGTGACTAATTTTCGGTGTTTTGGCTGTAGTGTAAACATCAGATAGAGCCACAGAGACGAGATTTAGGGAGATATATGTAGTAATTTATTGTTAATTTATAAAAATTTGTAAAAGTAATAAAGAATTTTTAATTTTTAGACAGGTTTTGTCATGGTAAAAACATTTTGGACAGAATCAGCAATTTACTCTTAGCAAATTGGAGAAAGTATAATCAAATCGAAATGAAATAATCAGCCTTTTATCTTATTCAATTTGACAATTGACATTGAACATCGCGGACATAAAGTATTTCAAAAATAAATCAATGAACTAGCTCATTAAGCAAAAGTGGGTAGCCCGAAGAATTCAAAATTTAAACTCTTGAATAAGCGATTTTATAACTTCTTTCTATTCACTCATTAACTCTTCAGTTCTTATTAAAATATTCTATTATCCTCGGTGATCACATGCTTTTGTATGGTTGAATTCTGATTAATGATTATGTCAAAATACTAACCATGTATTGTAAGGCATCCTAATACCCCTTCATATGGATATTTCATAATCACCAGAAATGATATATTCCTGATATACAGACAAGACATTTGAGAGATTTGTTTTATCCTTTTTTGACCAATTTGAAATAAAGCAGAAAAACTAACTCTATGGTTTGCCGATGATTTATTCAATATTTTTCAATATTTTCAAAATATTTAATTTCACATTAAAGAGTTTTAAAGAGTTAAACCCGTAGCTGGGTGTTTATTTAATCGGTGCTCCAATAGCAAATGAAGTAGCGAGTTAGTTAGAATTTTGGCGAAAGCAGTTAAAGCATTTACTGTCGTCAGTTCAGTCGATTGTAACTGACTTCATCTCTTCAATCGCTCTGTTTTATGATCTTAGCTCTCAATATCTACTGTCAGCATAAAAGTAGTATTTCTTTTAAGCATGTGAAAACTTCGAAATGTAAAATTTTGTTAGCTTTTCGTTTAAACTTAGCATTTTAAAAGTAGACAGCTCAAAAGGTTAACTAATAACCCAAATAACCCTTTTTGGCTCTCATTTCATTATGAGTTTAGACAAAGTATATAAGTTTCCATTAAAATATGTAACTGAATTGACCATCTTCCGAAAATTGCAGACAATTTATTTGGTGATTGAGTGTAATTACACTGCAGGAAAAAAATCCCCAATTTGATTAATTATGGGTAAAAATATTATTTTTTTTCAAAATTCAGTTTGAAATAACAACTGAAATCGAAATAAAATAACACAATTTCTACTAATTTTTTTGGAAAAAAACAGGAATCTTATCTGAGTGAACTGGCTCGGCATAACCAATAACGTAGGCAAAGAATATGCAAAATTGCGCAAGAAGTAAGATTTTGTCGGAATTGAGCACAATCATATTTTATTTTTATACTAAAATATAATTATCTTAATAAAATAAACGCACCCCTTGGTTTCTTTTTTTCAATCATAAGTACTTTGTTTTGAAAATGTAGAACCATTTGTTTAATTTTCGGGAATAGAGACAATATCTTTTGGTTAATTTGATACTATTCGGCTGAACAACTTTGGTAATCAGAAAATGAAAAAGAGATGGTATCCATGAAAATTTACGATAATTTATTCTTTTTCCCCCAGTAGGGTTGATTACAATGCCCCAAATAGGACGTGTTCTTGATTCTTATAACTGGAACCACTTTAGAAGACGATTTTCACCTCTAACCGTGGACAGAGATGGCAAAGTTCATAACATCCCTAGTGAGAAGCTCGAATTCTGTCGCCTTCCTCATGAGCCAAATTTTACCAGTACCGTTAACCATTTGGCTCATTGAGTGAGCACAGATAAATCTCAAACTAGCGACTGCCGACTTCACAGATATACATGTTAACCAGTGCACTACCATTTAATAAATAACATATTGTTTATTTTTGCTAATCATACTTATAAAATTGACGACGATCTCTCCGTCTTCATTTTACTACCAATTTTATAGAAGTCTTGGGCAGGAATCAGAAATAATCAACTGTCTATTAATATTAATTAATAGACGAACTCTCATAAACACCATCCTAAAATTTTATCCACTAAAATAGCTCGAGAAAATAGTTACTACTTACGTTTTTTCAGTAGGAAAGGTTGTTCCAATACTCATACCCTCATATATCTTTTATCGGAAGGTTCAACCAAAAAATAGCAATCTCTCGTTCATTACCAAACGAACTTGATGTAAGACAGATCTTCAAATTGGCATTAGCAATGAGAAATTATTTAAAAGGAAACGAAATGATCAGAGCAGGTATCAAGTCACAAAAGCGATTGACTTGCGTTTCAGAGGGTATTAGCAAGATAATACAACATATCTAAATGCACGCAAAAAAGTTGCTGAGTTAGGAGGAGAAAGTTGATTTGTTTTTCTGCGTCAAAGTAAGTAGCTTAGAAAGAGCGGGGGGTAATTGACATTTAAGAAGCGGGGATAGATTCTATTACTGGTGTCTTGGATTCAGGGCAAACTGGACGCGGTGGCTAAAAGAATTGAAAATAGACAGTCGATTAGAATATAACCTGTGTAGAATTACTTAATTTTCCACTAAAACATCCTACGCACGTTAATTCATCACTGTCATAATATAATGTATGTAGAGCTAGAAAGTGCTAATTAGGCCTTGATGTAGGTGACATTTTTTCAGTAGGAAAAATGAAATTATTCCAAGAACATGGTCAAATATTTTAAAAAATCTATTAATTCCCAGTGTTATATTTTCATAAATTACAGATTTTATAAAATAACTTTTAAGAATAATTGTTTAAAAAAATATTTACTTATAATTTCATGAGCGGGTTAAAAAGAATGTAGAAATTTTTGCCAGGAATGAGATACTGAAAATCTGCCTGTATCAATAAGCCTAAATATCAGCTCGCTATCAAAGACTTTTCTACTATTTCAAAAAATAATATTTTAATAATACCATATTTTAATTGCATTTTTATACTTACTTAAGCCCTTCGATATCGTCCTCTATAAGGCCAATTATAATTTACTAAAAATATAAATGAATTAGACTGTTATCTGATATTAGTAGTATTTAGTCTTGATGAATGCTAAAAAATGTAATTACAAAATGTTACGTTAGGACAAACTTTTTGCAAAAAAAGAAAAAAATCAGTCCTCTTTGCTCACATACCCCACTGCCTTTTATAATCGGCAATACATTGGGTATTTCTATTGACCGCGCGATATCCGCTAAAGCATCGACATTCATACTGTCCCTTGTCCAAGTTAATGCAGAAACCACCGGTACATTTGCGTTTAATAGCTATATCGTCACAAGGATTTGGGTAACTTAGTGCTGAAGGTGGTGCCAATCGCAGCTCACTGTACTGTGGCTTTGGCGCTGCAAATGAAAATATTGTGACAGGTAACTGCTAGTTATTTAGAAATGCCTTGGCATTTTCACTTCTTAAATGGCTCTCAATTGTAGACCTGTTTACATAGTTTCTCTACAAATTTATTGCAGGAAAATATTTTAATTTCAACTACAAGAAGCATATTATTACCAACTATTGACAACCTGAGAAAATTTTAACTGACGATTAACAATGAAGACAGTGCCCTACCAGATCTTTGTCCATTTTTGTGCCCTCTTTTGGTGCTTGATCTATTTTTGTAAAGTCATTACAGTGATGTCTGTCCGTACTCATCAAATTTATTTTCATTTTTTATTTTCAATATACCCTTCAAAGTACTTTTGAGACTCCATGGCTCAACGAAAAAGCAGGCTGTTTACAAGCAGATGCATTAACCTCTTTACAGGAATTGAATTATTTTCCCAAATCTTACGTCCACATATTAAAAAATTCATTAGCACATGAGCCGTTTCTTTGTAGTATAGATATTTCATTTTACTTAAATATATACCTCCTCTGTATCCTTCTCTCTCAACACAGCGCACCTGCACAGAGCCTGTCACACTTCCAACTTACACCTGAGCTTATTATTTATACTTAAGAAAACCCATCAGTCTACCTTCTCTAGCCGATTCTGATAGTGAGGATGGATAAAATCAGAAGTTTCCAACTTGCAGTATGTCATTAGAGCCAGGAGCAAGTCGTCTACCTCTTTTGTTCCTATGGTATAAGTAGTGTGATTGTGGGTCAACAGCCAGCACCTGCTAATACA
Source organism: Hymenolepis diminuta (assembly GCA_900708905.1). Classification (NCBI taxonomy): domain Eukaryota; kingdom Metazoa; phylum Platyhelminthes; class Cestoda; order Cyclophyllidea; family Hymenolepididae; genus Hymenolepis; species Hymenolepis diminuta. The sequence continues at coordinate 1,374,654 of CAADRB010000013.1, read as the reverse complement.
GTCAGACTATGCGTAAATTAACTATTGCGATTAAGAATTGATTCTGGAACTATAAATCTGAGGAATAAAATAAAAAAGCTTTTATTCAGGGAAAAATTCATCTAGAAATTATTAATGATTTTTCAAAAAAATTATATTTTTTTTCAATTTTGATAATATTTTGGGTTGTTGCTCTGCATAATTTTGGGTCAATTTTTGAAGTTTAGTTATAGTTTGTGATTACATTGGAGACTAATTAGATCACGAAGAAATTTAATTCACAAGTTAAGCTTTTGTTTTGAAAAGGAGAAGTCGAATAGCTCAATTATGCTAAGGGTTATATTAGATACCTTTATCGGAACTCCTAATACCGGCATGGTATTGAGTAGTCTGCAATGTCTTGGAATAGTAAAGCTGATGTATGGTTAAAATTCTCTATCATATATTTGTTTACTTACCGTATATTTTATTTGATTTGAAATCATGCGGCCAGTCAGCTTGATAAGAACCGCGGTAACTGCTTCCACCCCATGTTTCTCGCTTTGAAGCTGAAAATGATTCTTTTTCTTTAATCGTAAATCACAGTGTAATTTTAATGAAAATGAATGATAAGTTCCAATATAAAGGATAAAAAAGTTAAAATAATTATCCCATTTTGTTCTACCAGTTGCTTTAAAGTAAAACCTCTACAATATTTCTCGAGGTACAGAGACACCAAAGAGGAGATAGAACAGATTCTAATAAAGTCGGCTAGGTTCTATGATATGAAATAATTTGTCTTTCTAACATCTAATCCAAACAGTTTGTTGAAAAAACACCGCCCGGGGAATTTGTTCAAAAATATCAGAACCATTTAAAAAATTTTTTCAAAGAGAAATATATAACCATTGTCATTGATATTTACATCTGACCTTCTTTCATTAGGGAAAAACATCACACAAATATACTGCTTCAAGACATCATCTCTTTTAAAACGGACAAGATTACTGAAAGTTAGGAAGGAAAGTATAAAGTTACCATAAAATTCAAGTTCACTAAATGGGTACATTTTGTAAATTTATTATTTTACAGCTTTCTAAAGAGATAATTCTCTGAACTTATTTCGAATTTCAAGGCGCACTTAGAAATCTTATGAGGGGTGGAATTTGTGTGGTAAGTGAAGAGCTTTCCGGTTAAACATTTTTAATGAAAAATATAATTATCATGTGCAAAATTTCATGCACTAATAATAATACTAATAATTCCTTCTCTTCAAATTTTACTAATATGTTTGAAAAAATAAAGCGCAATCATTTGTAACTTATTAATCATTTAAAAAAGTGAATCTAAATCTTTCTTCCTTACTTCGGAAGGGATCGGAAATGATGCAACTTTTCCTATCTGTGGAGGGTTGATAGCCGTAGTTGCATAAGCATTCATAATCTCCATAGGGACGCCCCACGCAGAAACCGTTGAGACACAATGCCGGTCCGAGTTGTTGACATTTATCTGAAATTTACATAGTTTTAATTTAAATATATCCAAATAGATAGTGTGTGCATTTAAACATATTTAAAACATTCAATTTGCCTAAATCTATAGCTTTAGAATGAGAAGAGAAAGTTGAGAGAATACAAGTTCCTACTGATTTGAGAAAGGCGGACATTAACAATCAGTCGTCGAGGATTCGTAACGGATAACTTAGCCCAACAAAATTGCGTATCATACAAATAGACAACCGTAGTTCTCATAATATTTCAATATTTTTTTCTTCTATATAATAAGTAAGTGCCTTCAATGAGCAATTGCATCAAATGCCGTTTTTCTGGAATAAAGATTCACATTTATTTCATTCATTCTTATTCATTTCATTTACTGACTTTTATTCGTCCATAGCAAAAAGATACAGCTCAGATTGTAAGAGATTGAAGGTTAAAATTTACCGATCCTGTGTTGCATAATAGACTAGTATTAGCAAAGAGAACAAGTTCCTACCTTTCAGCGCGATTTCGATAACCTTTTAAGTAGGAATTTACACTTAGAACCTTGGTCCCCTAAGCATTGGTGAAAAATCCCAATTCGAAAAGTTGTAGATATATTAAAATAAAAATTTTCAGTGCTTTTGAGGTAATAATCTGATGCAAGACTCATTAGGTACAAGAGTTACGAGTGTATGATTTTAGAAATACAAGCCGCACACTTTCTGTGTGTGGTCCAATCAGTAGATATTAATCAACCACAGATACGGGTGCACTCCAATGTTGACAGCTAGACCATTAGTTTCGACAACATAATTGATAAAAAATACCTTGTTATGCGTATAATTAGTTAAAACTCTTCATTAACTAGTCTGTGTTGTCTCAAAACTTTATTTGGCATCATTTTGGATATTATTTTGAAGGTACATTAGTCGAAATTTGATCACTTTAATAGTGAACTTGCCCATCTAATGTAGATGTTGGCAGATTGGGTACCTATTTATTCTAACATCAGTGTCACTGAATGCACCCCAAATCGGGGACAGTACATGAGGGAACCCAGAGCTAAATTCGGAAAAACTATTTGGCAGAGTGGCCAAGATGCACTTCGTTCAATAAAATAAGGTGTAAAAAATTAAACGCAAATAAAAGCTCTATTATCTCAAGTCCATGGATTAAGGTTAGGAGGGACAAACTTGGGCTCGATGAATACTTTTAGCCCTAGTGAGCAGAAGCTTTAAAATTCGTATTTCCCGCTCTTTGGTAAATAATAAATTAAAAGGCATGCAATTCCATTTCCAATTAATTTCTTGGGAAGAAAAACAAATGACGGTTCCCTTTTCATTTAATAAATCAGAAGAATGTATTAACATGATGTCGACGCACTTAAAGTAAAACTACTACTGAGTATCTAGAGTTTGTAATGTCAACAAAATTTGGTGCTCAGTTTAAATTGATGATAAAAATTGATGAACAAAATACGGCGTACCTAGGCATAGAGTTCCATCTTTTGAAGGTACGTATCCAGGATTGCACGAACATCGAAAACTGCGACCGGATGGAATACATTGGCCATTTGCACAAACATTGTTTCCATACATCGCACATGCATTAAATTCTTCTATAAACAATAATATATGAAATATGAAAGTACTATCGGTAGACATAGAAAGATACTGTTGACAAGGCTCATATATTTAATGTTACAACCGTCAGTTGCGGAATTTTTGTCTGCATTAAAATGTGTAAGGAAACGAATCGTTGAAAAAATATAACTAAATGCGACTAAAATGTCTAACGTTTAAAAATATTTATTAAAAGGAAGAGAGATATGTTAATAAAAATAAAAAAATAATGAAAATTACATGATAAATGAATGAGATAATTGGCGGAGAGCCAAATATCCTTCAGTAGTGACGCAACATCATCTGCTTTTCATTTGTTGTAGATAACATGAAGATAAATAATCATAATAAAACAATGCACGTTTGTTAATAAATTCAAGATGGTATCTAAGTGGTGGCAATTTCGGTCTAGAAAGAGATACATACAATAGGCTATCAGTTAGTAAATTGTTATTAAATTCCTGATCAATGGCACACGACGCCCTTAATTAAAGAAATATCAAGATTATAATTAATAACTGCGCAAATTAGCTTATACACAAATTGTTTGTCAAAATTTGAGTGGAAATAACTAGAACCTTTGTTAGTTGCCTGGATAAATTGGCGATTCTCAAGGGAATCGAGAAACATTATGCAATCTTCAAAGATTGTTTAAATTGAATTTAAATGTGTGTCTAGTATAATGTCGCGTTTTTGTTTAAAAATTTAGATATGGCATTAAATAACGCAAAGTAACTACAAGATAGATGGTAGTTATTAGAACCAGCAGAAAATGCTGACAGGATCTGATCAGTTCTCCAATTAACTCTTGACAGAGCGGATTTTATTTCCTATCTCTTATGTGGCTGTTGGTGTTGTTTGCGTTCTCAGTCTTAGGTGAAAGTGTTCAGTTTTTATTGAGCGGATTATATACATTCCAGTCCCTTTAATTATAGTAATAATAATAGTAAGTAATTACCAGGCTTATTTTCCAGCACTCGTGTTGGGTAGAGAGTAGTATCATATAGCCTCTCTAATGACGAACTTGATTTCCGCCACCCACAATATTAGCCAGACATTACCAGTACAGTTGTCCTTTCCACTCACTGGGAGTGCGCTGATGAGAATCAAACTTGTGACCTCTGACCTCTGAACTCATAACTTGACGATTGAAGCACATAAGTACATGTAACTCCCCGAATTGTGAAGCCCTCCAAAAGTAATTATTTGAAAATTACCATCAATTTGCCTCTGTTTCACTCTATAATTCAGTACATTTGCCGTCTTGTTCGATTCCTCGGAGTAATATTTCATTGTGCAAGTACTATAAATTTTCATTATACTCTAAGTGACACTTAGCGAGGGGAAGTTTCACATGCTCTAATCCTCATTAGGTATAATTTAAAATATTATGAAGTTGATGACATTTCCTAAGGTTGATGAGATAGACTATATGTCATTCCAGATAGAAAAACAGAGTTAATTTTTTTGCTAGTAATTAGAATAATTTTTGGTTGGTGTAAGATCTGCAAACCAGATGTTTGAAGTCTTTCCCGATATCGCATCACAAAATCTTGTCTTGTTTTACCCTCTGATTGGTCTATCCTCTGTGATTGAGGTGATCATGCTATCTCATCAAGACTACTACAGAATCAAATAAGTCGTTGTTAAAAAGTTAATTCAACTAAAAGTCATCAGCGCCCCTCTTCTCCCTCCGAGGTTATGCTAAATAAATCAACTCAATTTTTTGATAAATAGAGTAAAATTATGACTAACTTATGCACTGCTTCTTGAAACGGTTTGGCACATATCCAGAGTTGCAAGTGCATTCATATGAAGTGGCAGTTGGATGACATTCTCCATTTTTGCACAACTTTCCCTCAAATATCTCACAATAATTGAGTGCCACTTCTTCCCTGCGACCTAGAATTAATACAAGCTTTGCAGAGAATGTTAGAAATTAATTCGGAATCACGAAATAAACATAAATGAATTCATACACCGAGTATTTCCATCTACAGCAACATATCCAGGGTCACATTGACAGAAATAAGCTGATTCATGAATAGGTATGCAGCGTCCACCTGGTGTGCAAGGTTGTGGATCCTGTTGGCATCCGTCTAAAAGTGATAAGAATTAAATCTGGATAAAATGGTGATTATCCATTCAGGCTCTGTTAGATGAAAGTTAATGTCAGTATGCAGGTCAGTTCAAGAAATAATAGCTTAATTAACACTGGATTGCCAAAAATTGTTCAAATAACCATTTATTGAGCTAAATGCTTTTCTGCTCGTACAGTACTGGATCATTTTGAATTGTGATCCTATTTGAAATTCGATGTCTTCGTGTCTTACTAAAGTGCTGAATTTGAGAAGATGTGTCTAACATTTCAGGTGGTTCAGATGGAACAAACTTTTAAATAAACACATTAAATATATTCTGTTTATTAGTCAGTTCTGAAGGATGACCTCGGAATTTAACAGCTATGACCTGGACCATTTCTAGTAACACTAGTCTTTAAGGACTATAAAAGTTCTTTTTTGGAAATCACCTCTGCAAGATCGTCCTTTCACTTTTATGACGTAAAAGTAAATTTTTTATCGCCTAGAAATGTTATCTTTTGTTTACGATATAACTTAACTTCTACTAATTGGATTTCTTTTCCTACAAAATACTTAGTAAGAAGCATTTATGATCGATGGATTGTGATCAAAGCAAATTGAACTAAGAGAAATATGTTTGATTGCGTACTTTGTGCTGGTCGACACTGAACACTGACTGCATCATACACGTATCCACGGGGACAATTACATCTGCAAAAGAAAAAATAAAACAGTGTTAAAATAAAAATAAATAATTTCCATTTTATAAGTTCAGATTTACGTTTAGACCGTCATGCTTTTACATATGATCTTATTTAAAATACAAATAACTTGCATTGAGAAAATATATTCAAAAATTATTAATGATTCTAAAACTTGGAATTAAATGAAATAAGAGTATATTTAATTCCTTTTTTTATAATTATATCATTATTTATTGAATATTAACAATGCCCATTTATGACTAAAGCAGATTTAATGATTCAATCGAAATGTTGGAATAAATATGTGCGTTAAGTATCCTACGTGAGTACATTATTATTGGTAGAAAACTGCAAAAGTCACAATACTACTATTTATGGAACATTTTTTGTACTTAAAATCTTACGGTATACGATTAGTGGCGCTGCCGAAACAGTAAAGTTCGTCTGATGAATCATAAACGGCTCAGAGTACACATCCTTGAATCACAAACTCAACCCACTTGACCAATTCCTAATCTGGTTAGTACTCTATTTTAAATGGATGATTTTAATTTTTATTTATTTACTTAATACTCTGTTGCATTTGTCCGCATACTTCAGTTTCGCTCAGGAGTTTTAATTTCTCCTCGAAGAAAGTTCAACGACATTGAGATGGATCCACATTATGTCATCTTCTCCACTGAATAGAATTAACTGTTACAGTTTGAAAATCACATTACTGACTTCATACTTAATATAAATTAATTTTGTGACCTTCGATTCGGCGGATATCTCTACCAAATAGTGCAGAAAATTAGTAGTCGTGTAGAGTATTGACGATTACACAACAGAATGCAAAATTTTTGCCGTGGCTTCACAATCATCTAAGTGTACGTCTAAGAATCCGAGAATGGCATAGTTTTAGGTCTAACTAATTACACTCCTCAAATCTCACTTCGGCACTCTTGAACGAGTTCAATCAATAATTCTGTCTAACGAAAGAAATCTCCTTTCTTGTTAGAGTCGAATTTCAGATTCTTACATAAAATTAGAGTCAAATACACTTATCAACTTTCAGAAGTATCTTCCCGAACCAAGAACTGAATCAAAGGAAACAAAGATTAAAATTCACTTTAATTTCAAAATGAATTATTAGTATTTTGCTTTTTTTCCCAGCTCTGTTTTGTTCGCTGTCTAGGAAATCCATGGGAGAAAGAAAAATTAAATTCAAACGACTCTGTTGCCTGCATGTTGTTTATTTTTAATCGTACGAATGAAAAATTTCTCTGGTACACATTCAAATAGTTATGGGAGTTCCTAAATTTGTCATAAAACTACCATCAAATGAAATTCTGTCGAGCAGAGTAACGTCGCAGAGGTATCGCTTTCCGAATATAAGTATTGAAAGCTAAATTTTGTCGTTTTATTACCACAGAAAAGAAAATTAAACCTAGAACAAATCTGATAAAACAGAAATTATGACAATGGAACTCACTCAAATGATCCCTCAGTATTTCTACAAATACCTCTAGCGCAAACATTTGGAATATCGCATTCATTGACATCTAAAATTGGAAGAAAAATTAAGTTTGCTTGTTAAAATAAACCTTTGTTTAAATAAATTCGAAAAATGTTAAAGATATGCATTTTGATTTATAAATAATTTATGCATTAGTGTATTTATTGGCTAGTTGACGGTTAATATGCCTATCTGCTGATTCAGAGTTCACGAGATCAATGCCCATCCATGTGCTCTCAGTGAGCGGAATGGATAAGACACACAAGGTTTAATAATAAAGGGATGATAGAATCAGATTTTTTTCATCTGGGAGTGTCCTTGATGTACTCTCTCATATCCATTAAATCTCACAATGTTTTTTCCCTTAAAAATATTTTTTGCACCCAAAAATAGAGGAAAAAGTATGATGTTTGATAAATGTCTTACCTACGCATTTGTGCCCTAAAGGAATATAGCCCTTCCCACAGTAAGATTGACGATTGCTGCATGCTTGACAGAGTTCTCCCCATGCTGCGCCGACGCTGGCACAGCAGGCATTTCGAGTCATCATCACGGTCACATTGCCTGAATTCTTTATCTTATCCTTACAAACCCCGCGCTCTGTTTGAAGAAAACATGGACCCATTTCTTCTTCTAAAATGCAGAAGGTGATAAATTAAAAATACCCGAATTTCTATTCTGTATGTAGTTAGCAATTTATATTTATGACATGAGATCTCACATGATCCGCACAAATATTTGAAACAAACTTAGATTTGGTTTGCCAAAAGGAGAGTGATACTTGCTTATGCACTGAGGTCAACTAGATTAACTTCAAAGTCCGTGGCCAGAATATCAAAATTATCAAAAATGCGCCATAAAACTTCATCGACCACTCTTTTAAGCATCTTGATTTAATTTATAACATTCGACCTGACCTTTTCATTAATACCACTATAAATCTTTCCGCTTCACTGGTTATAACACAAAATATTCAAACCAAGCGACTTTTTTTCATTTACGCTTAAAATATATGAAAAGAATAGAAATTACAGCAAAATCTCAATTTCGTTTTTATTAAATATAAAGGTTAATGATATTTGATGACCCGGGTTAACGGAGACCCTCTACTAATTCTGGATTTTATTCTGTAGTCGGGTTGGAACATATCAGCTGACTTTGAGCTAGATCAACTATTTACTAACACTATTATCTCAAGCAAAACACTCCCTTTATTTAATCACCCACGAATACGTATTCAGGCATGCTCTTGTCTTCTGACTTGGAAATGTCACAAATTACCCCTTGAAAAAGATAATTGTTAGTTAGCAGCTTAGCACTGTGGAAATTAAGTATTTTAACCACTTCTATCAGTTGCCAATTCACACTGATAAGCATGGTCATTAACATCATAAATTTTTTGCAAGTTCGAAAGCAGTCTGACTTCAAATTAATATCTAACTCTTGTAAATTGAATAAAATGTTGCCTTGGAAACATCTGTAAGGCAATAAAATGTATAGGGTGTGTAAGGCATCTGTGGACACTCCATGCATTTTTATAAAAAACAGAAATTTAAAGTAAATAAACATAGTATTAACATAGGTTTTATTCTATACATTCTCTTTCGGCTTCTATCACACAATTAATTCGAGTTTGAAAGTGACTGCAAAATTTCATCACATTGGGTGATCTTTATCGATCTCCTCCATTCTTCGAGTTATCGCTTCCATGAGAGAGGAGGATATGATTTTATGGAGATGCTTATTAACTTCCATTTTAATCACGCTTCGCCAAGCCCCATACATAATAATCCAGGGGATTAAGGTCTGATGAGTTAGGAGGCCATACGTTAGTGGCGAAATAATGACGAAAATTTTCGGCCATCCATCCAATCCTGGATTTTGAGAGCTTCATAGAATGGAGACGAATCTTGTTAGAAGATATAGAGTCTCCCTCCATTACCTACGCTCTCTATCCAAGATGGCTTAACAAAAATGCTTTGAACGGTCTTACATAGACATCTGCATTTGCGTTTGCATCTGCATTGACTCAACACTCTGTGGAAAAATTGAGGAGTCATGATGTGCCCCTCACTACCCTTCACAACACCGAAAGCCATCACCGTTGCCGCAAACTACGTGTCCATGCATAATAGTCGGGATATCAGCGGTGTCCACCCATTCATAACCGCCTACCATTTCTTCGATTGGCTTTCTGATCCTGGTAGGGATTTTTTTGACTGAGAAAAACCAAAGACACTCCTGTTCTTCTGAGTGCTTCAATTTGTTTAAGAGTCATTTTGCACTCATTTAACGATTCTCTTGAATTGTTTTGTTCACATAAATTGACAACCTTCCCTAAGAACGTATGATTTGTATCCGAAGTCTTGATGAACAACACTCTTCATATACTGTTGTTCTTGAAGATCTTTGGCAAGATGTTGCACACTGACTTCTCACGATTTTTGCCCCTCATGCCATGCCACACAATTTTCCGACAAACTCAGGTATTTTGAGTGAGTCATCAGAACGTTGACAACGCTCTTTTCTCTTCTTCGTGGCTGTCAATTTATCTCCATTGTTTTCATTCAGCACCTCCTTTCTAACTTTGTAAACGGAAGATCTGGTGACTTTTAAAAAAACTTACAATTTCTAAATTTCAGTGTTTTGTTTTAATAGACAATATTGCAGTTTCATTTTATTAGTTATAGAGGTATCTGCCATGAGATTTTCCAATATAAGAACGCATTAATTATTATCGGGTTAATTAAATTACAAAAAAGGTAAGTTTCCTCAAATATTTTATGTATAATAAACACTGAACGCAAAATTATCACCCCTAAAACATCGAACTGAATATTTAACAGGTATTTACTTTACTTGATAAGCGTCAATGAATCAAAATATAACCTTTAGTATGTATTTTGCAGAAATGACGATGATTTTTAATTGAACGCAGTCATTATTTTAACTTATTTATTTATTAAACATAAAATATTATGCTGTAGTAAAAGTTCCACGAAATTTTTTGATTTTATCACATTTTGAATCTACCAGATTTCTTCAAGAAGCATTTTACAAAACACAACGTAATCTTGAATACCAATTAAATTACAAACCCTGAATTCTTAAAGATGCCTCATTCTGCAATTCCTCTAACTTTTCCTCCCATTTTTTGTTGTATCCCAACCATGATTCTGTTAATTGGAAAATGTAACTATGAGGAAATATTAAATATTTTTTCCTGACGAAATTAATATTTTATTTTATGTTCGATTCCCCTTATTACGGAGGGAATAGTTAGCCAGTGTATTGTTTATGGGAGCTAATATGAATCAAGATATACTACATATATTTTGTGTTGAACTCAATATGTCAACAGGAACTTGCAAATTTTATTCTCCTCTGGCCGGGATATCGGTTTGTAGATATACAAAATCTTCATATTCATGTATCTGCATTTTTGATCTGAAAAATTTTTAAATTGCTCTCTTATTCACGCAATAAATTGTTTTTCTTTTAATCAAAACTATAATTACTCGATAAATGGGTAGATGTTTGAAGTTTGCACGAACTGCTTGTCTTGTGAAAGAAAAGAGTTAAATAAGTAGGCCTCAAGATGATGCATTTCACTGCAATTGACATGAAACTACGAACTAATTTATGGAGGAAAACGATGATCGCAGATTAGTCATTAGATGAGAGAAGTTTAAATTCTGACAAGTTTGATTAATGTAACATGTGGCAGTGCATTTTGTCAACCAATAATAAATTCAAGTTTCAAAATGCAGTGTTTAAAATATATTAGACAGGAGAGCAAAGAGATACCTTCAAATTTAATCATTTGAATTTATGGCAATTAACGTACCATCGCAAGCGCTTCCCCGAAAACCGGATTCACAGACGCATTTTCCATTGATGCAGTTCCCACGATTGTTACAGTTTAAAGGACAACGCACTAAATTAAAACAAAATTAATCATTTAATTACATAAAATGATACCAAATATTAATAAGTAGGGTAATTTACAATTTAAAATACAGTCAGCATTTTCTTAACTTGTAAACATTTTACTCATTTCAGAGTTTTTGTGACTCTCCGTCTCGAAAATTTTATATCAAAACGGGAGTCTCTTAATCTGGAGAAAACTAAGAGCTTATTAAATTGTAATCATTATATTTTGAACTTATGATGCCAAAATGCACCTGAAACTATCAAATGCCAGGTCATTAAAGTTTTAAATCGATTCGTTGAATTTGATAAAACGGCTGACCTGCTGTTTCCTAAATCAAAATCTTTCCCTCAATAATAATAATCTGTTTATTTACCAATTTTCTAAAATTAGAATTTTTGTTCGCCTCCGCACTTCTGATAAATGAACTATGAGGATGTAACGAGATCAAATAATTTAGTAGAATACCTAAAAGCCCATACGTTTTTCTTGCAAGAGAAGGAAATGTGAACATTCCACAATTTGTAACGATAAATGGTTTGCGTAGACAGTTACCATTTTGTAGAAAACAAGATTCGCTAAGCCTGATCAGACAGAAAATTAACTGATTTTGTAATTTTGTGAATTCTTGTTTTGTAGTCATTTAAAATAAAAATATTTCATTTTCTGGCCAATTTACACCAATCCCCAAATGGATTACTTGACTAATTTTAAAAATTTTGCTTCATTGAAACACGTATTTCATCAATCAAATAGCAGAGGTGAAATACGACCTGTTAGGCCAAAACGGTGTTAAAACATTTATTAAATTTGCCGAATTAGAAGAGGTTTTTCCTTTTATCTCAAACTTTCAAGTTTGATAAATCTACAATGCCACTTCATTGCAAAAATGGCATAAAAGGCATTTAAATTTTGTTAAATGAAATACCATTCAGTGTGATCAAAAAGCTAACTTTATTTTCAAAAATTAATGAGAGGTCATTGTGTTATAAGAGAACAGATCAATCATTTTTAAAGCGTCATTCTAGAAAAAAATCACCAAAAAATTTTTGTTAAATGTTTCAAACTTAATTAACAACGGTACTGTATCACTATTCATGTTACTTTCATCTAAATATATATATAATGGATCGTAAAGGTATAAATGTTAATTAGAGGTTTCTATGATTGGCATTCTTGATGGAAGATCCTTTGTATTTGACATTTGGAATATTGTGATAGATAGAGTTTCTTGTTTACCTCACAGGAATTCATAATAGAAAATAGGACATAAATTTGTTGTTATTGCAGGAAACTTACCCGGTTCATCTGCTAAGTATCCGTAATCGTCTTCAACTATACAATCCTCTCGTATGCGTCCATCTTCACATCTGCACTTATTTGGTGCGATGCAGGATCCTCTTTCTCCGCAGTTCCCATCGCAAATAGCTATAAAATAAAGCAAATAACTTTGTTAGTTAGTCAATAAAATTATATATTACCACAATTAAAAAGGTTCGATATGAGAATTCAAAAATATAACTAATTGCATAAGCAGGTTTGGTTCATTTCAAATGCAAAGTACTATGGCTGCAAATTTTAATATAAAAATACAGTAATAGTAAAATTAGATAATAATTTAATTACTTATTAACCACAAAACAGAGTTATTTACCTATGGTACAGAGACCATCAAGACCCTTGGTCCATCCACTGCAGCATTGAGTGGATCCATAGAATGTTCCACAGACGTTGGTTCCAGTACTACTGAAAATATGAGACAAGGTTGAAAAAAACGGATTTTAATTCAAAATTAACCAATTTTTTATTTTATTAGTTCAAATTTGTTAAAATTCCTATTGCTTAAAGTACAAATAATTCCTTTTTCGGTGTAAAACTGCAAGTCTTTATCAGTTTACTTAATTGTCTTATTGTTTTAATAAAAATGGCGATCGTCTTTTGACTTATTTATTCAAGAAAAAAGAAATAATGTCAGAAAAAATAATTTAAATGACGTTATTTTTTTGGTATAAAAGTACATATAGACTCCAGAGAAGGGCTTACAGTATTTTGAAGTACCTAAAATAACCATGGGACCACAGCAGTGATTACATTAATTTAATAAGTTCTAAGTTATTACTATGTCAACGTTTTACTAAATTTTAATACTTCATCTAACTGAATAGGGATAAAGTGGAAACTAGCTTAGTTTTATTCATTTGAAATAATTTATTAAAATCCATTGTAGAGAGAATGGAATTTTTGAATAATTTCTAAATCAGGCATTAGCTTTAACCAAGTTTGTAAAAATTATAGCAGTAAATTTATTAAAAGTTTTATTATCAAAGGAATGAATTTTGCAGCCATATTTTCCTCTTCTCAAATTAAGCAACTCCGGTTGACAGTCAGGGTGTGAAATTCACGTAATTATTTATGAAGGCGTCGACCTATTCCAGCCTTTATTTAGCACAAAAGACAAGATGTGGTGTTGTGTAGGGCTCAAATTCAGGTCGCCAAAAGAATCTCATAATAACTTAATTACACACCGTCCACTGGTTTCAATTTCAATTTTGTTGAAGAAATCAAAATTTGCAATGTGAGAAGTGAGTTGACAAGATTGTTCAAACGAAGTCTTTTATCATGCCATTTCCTAGTGGTCATTTCAATTGTAATGCAGCTCAACCATAGAAAGCTTTAAATATGTTCACTCTGTAACATCTTCATGAATATTTTATGCGCTTTTAAAAGTTAACTATTTTTATTATCAGAGTTTTATGTAAAATCTTACAGTCTTAAAGCATTTCTAAGAGGTAGTAGAAATTAAGGGATAGATAACTGTTCCTAGTTTGCCCTTTTCCTGGCAAAATTGATATCGGTATATTGCGTCGTCTCCTGAAAATACGCAGTTCAGTTGAAATTGCTATGAATCCTTCTATCTTAAAGAAATAAAAAATGAAATAAAATATAATGAGCTGGAATGAATTGTGCTATATTAGGATCTGGCATAGTTTTGTTCTCCCCGTTATACCAGTTTAAAATTACTTAAGAATTCAGAATGCGCGCGTGAGTCATACCCATCACACCAGATCCCTTCCCAAGATTCAAGGCTATATTTCGTGCTTCAACAAAAAGAAACATATAAAAGAATAAAAAAATGAAGAAATTAATATATAATTCAAAACGGGAAGTAATAATTATTTTAATGTTGGCAATTTTAAAGATGATGCTCTTTTAATGTACAAAAAATGACTATCAAATTAATTAATTTAAGGCAAATGAATGTTTATATAAACAAATGTATTTTTTTGAAATTTGATTGAGTATTTGTAAGTTTATTTATTTAAATGATGCGGGTAAAAGGCTCATTATGTACAATTTAATAAGCTTTAAGTTCATCTCAAATGACACTTCTATTGAGTACACATGGTAGACATTGTGGTTGACTAGCAGAGTAGTCGTTAGATAAGTGACAAATTATGTATTTTTTGTATATGATTAGCATTAATTACAAATGATCTATTACTGTGTAGTCATCAAAGTGTTTATGTCGCTATTCTTAACTTAAGTACTCAGTTAGTAGTGAGCGCATTTCATTGAAATGATCCTTCTTCAGAGAAACTCTGTTTATTTCATTAAATGAACTTAAAAATAAAATTGAATATTACAAATGAAAAACAGTAAACAATAAACAAATATTTATAGATTACTAAAACAGCCTTCTGATACGATAATTGAATGGGAGGAGATTTTTGCCTTAGTCGACTTAAACGAGATGGAATCTTTCACCATAACCAAACTTTATCTTCCTCCCAATTGGACGTTTTTCGGAATTTTCATTAATTTTGAAATATCTCATGATTGAAAAATAATATAATTACAAATAATGAGTTCAATAATATTAATCAGGCGTAAATCTCAATTATTTTGAACATTCAATACGAGAAATACTAAGCAACTTATCTGGAAGTTGGGAAAATTCCCCAATTTACCTTGAAGTGAAACGACTGCATGTTTTTGAAAACTGAGTACCTCACGGAGTTTCAAACATTGTGTTTAAGAGCACTAAGGGCTTTGAAAACGATATCAAAGTCTATTAAGTATCTGCTTTAAAAATCGGTGCAAATTTTTTTCTATGTTGGTTGAAAGGATATCATACTACAGATAAAGCGAAAATTAAAAATATTATTCTCTCAAAATTCACATAAAGTTAGCAATTAAATGCATTTATTTTTACTCTTAGAAAAAAATAATTTAATTTTTATTCATTAAATTATTAACCCCAGTAAAATATGACTGTTGATGATAGGTTTTAAGGATTTACAAGGTGGAATCAAGATCAACTTTCTATGTCACGCAATTATGCTTCCATTTCATTGTAATTTGATGAGGTCCTTTTTGTCTAAAATGGATTAGATCCGACCTTCTCATGCTTTGAGTTTAATCTAACTTGAAATACTTCAAATTGCCAGAAATTTGTTGCTCATTTAATTACAAAATAAGTTAATGCTGCAATAAATTTCAGTTAAACTTTGACATACCTTCTATTTGTTATTTGAGAGTGTAATTCTGAGCTGAACTTTAATTATTATTACATAAAAATAACAAAAATATTTAATAGGTTGATCGATATTAACTGAATATATAGGGTAAACGAGTTAAAACTGATTACATTTTTAATAATAAATATAATATATTTCAAGGATTGCTTATTGTTTAGTCTGACGACAAAGAAAGAAAGTTCGTGAACGTGAGATTTGGGTTTGCTTAAATATAAGCGGTAGAAAAAGAGCTAATAGAGGCCTCCCATATCCAAATATTCTATATTTGGGTATGTTTATATAATTTTAAAAAATATATTTCCAGTACTAACTACTAACCGGATCTCGTTAGCTGAAAAATTCTTATTGGAGAAAAAATGATGAAGAGGATATTAGCAATGCAAACATTCTTCTAGTATTTTGCGTTGACAAATGTGTGCTTTTGCATAATAATCTCATTAAGAGACTGCTCTACGAGTTGAGGAGAAAACTTTCTCCGCGAATTTAATCTTTTCAACAGCACATTCCAAGTCCAATAAGGAACTTCAATCGAAAGACAATCATAAAGTCACATAAACCCTTCTCTTGAATACACAAATGCGGCTGCTATGCATTTTTTGTCCATCTGATAGAAACACTAATTTAATGAACTTATTAATCCCCAGCATTTATTCATATCGTTTTTTTATTTTAAATAACAAATTTAATATTTGCCAAATGGCTATTTCAGTCCACGACAGGTGCTCTGGTCATCATTTACCTCTAACAATGGCAGTCCATTCAGCAGCGTATTGAAGACGTAACGATTTACAGTGTAAAATGATGGATGGTGGCCATAATTTAATTTACAGGAACGAATGCAATAAATCCTGATTTAATTAATGAAAAGCTAAGCAGGGGCCGAAAACAATTTCTCGTTTCCTTCGTAATCATAAAATGAAAGATATTAATGAACAATTAACACAATTGTTCACTAAGGGTAAATCGAGCACAAAACTAGTTATCCAAAATTTAATGAATAAATGGATTATCTCTTCCTATTGTAAATTTGAATACGCTCATTAATTAAAAAATATAATAATAGAAAAAATAATAATGCGTTTGCAAGCTATGCAAACATCTTTCACTTTACACGTATTCTTATCTCATACTCACACTCAAAAGTTAACCTTGAAAAATGCAAATCACCTATTGCTGCGTCTTCTCATCTGTTTGTGTCACAAGCACTGATTAGAATAATGAAAACGAAAGGCATTGAATTACTGTTCCAAAGTGTACCAATGTATCAGAGTTATACAAAACCCCCAATCAATTCCCCAACAATATAACCTCTCACGTGGATAGGATAAGGAAATTCACAAATATTGTTGTGTTCAATTATTAATTTCGATTTATAAAGATCCATTTTTAGGTGAATAACTGCGTTACATAATGTGATTGAAGGTTAATTTGATCTGCCAGCTTGTGAAATCACGACCTGTTTTATTGTGTTAAAGGGTGTAAGGTTTGCTAGCACAAGGAAGGTTATATGAAAACTCTAAATCATAAAGACGAATGAAGATGGTTGTCATATGAGCCTAGGAGAGTATATTATTGACAAGTGTTTTTTTGAAAAGACATACAAAAATATATTAAACCTTCATTGAATCACAGGATATTAATCGTATTATACATCCTTTGATCACGACAAAATTCAAGTAGTTGTTTAAAATGCTTCAACAGTAGAGAAGAGCAGAAATTAATTATTCGATTGTAACATTTCACGAAGCAGGTATTTTTTAGGTGCGGTTAATCATCTATCAAGAACTTCAGCATTTAATATATTATAATCGTATTTATTGCCATCTAGTAAAAAAATTGAATAAATATGAATTCTACTGTTGAATCAGTAAATAGCATTTGATTAAAAGGTTAAGTTATTTACTTAAATGCAATGATTAAGTTTTCATTTATACATTATGCGCAGTTTACTTCACATCACAATATTTTAAAGTGAAAATCTTCAAAAAAAGCAATTAATGTGTCTATTTAATTTATAAATCCTATTTATAATGTAGATAATTTTATGTTCTAAAATGTGGTACTTACCCGGAGGAATATCCAAGTGAAAGAGGGGCAGTAATAAGTAGCACTGAGAAGACAAAGAGCATGACCTGTAGCATGGCGTGTCACTATGTCATCAACTTTCAAAGTTATTTGTATGTGCGTCTACTCTCTATGGCAATTTTCACCTCTTTAAACATTATCGTCGTCAAAATTATCATCTTAGCCGGTGAAGTGTATTATCGCATGCGGAAGGTAGCCAATCAGAAGTGAAGCATGAATTCCTGTGCACAAGTATTCATTTCACCGCTGATATATGCGCAGGTGAATAACCAAATCTTACCGTTAAGTGGATTTAAGATCTGGAATATTAAGATGGTGTTTAATTCCAAAACATCGGACCTTTCCCCAAATTTTTTAACACTATTATCACAAATTCATTCATTTTTCTGCCATTAATTAGTTATCAGAATTACCTGATATTTATGATTATACATTTGATGAACCAAAAGAAATTTTCACTTTATGGTTTTTCGAGGAGATTTTTACCAGTATTGAATAAAATTGTAGTAAAAACAATAAATGTTATCCTTAAAACTGCATTAAACTGACCAATTTAATGAACTATAGGGAGAGTAGATGAATTTTATTGATAGAAATTATGCCTTTTGACAAATTTGGGCAACTTTTTATTCAATAAAAATTATTAAAAGTGGGCTAACAAAAAATTTAGGGTATTTATTCAATGATATGGTTTTTTACTATTTGGCCTTAACGCATTGACTGATTTTATTATAAAACTCCTGAGCCTGAATGATGTGAAACAATTGGAGTTACCTAACAATAAATTAACTGAAAGCAGACAGAAATATTCACTAAAATTTTCCAATATAAAAACGTTATCTTTGCCCTTCATTATCCCCTATTAATTAGTGGCAGGATTTTTACTCGTTGGTCAGCATCTGAGGAAAAGGAATAGCAGAACGCAATCCAAGAAATGCAAAAATGGCTAAAGAAAGGGTGTTAATAGAAAAATTAAAAGCCATTTATTTGGAACTGTAAACTATCAAATATCAATTACAGATAACATTTTCATATCTAATCTCATCATACTAAAATTCAGAACGGCAAAAGTCCACTTGATTTCGTTGCCACACTTTTAAAATTGACATCTACAGAACAAGGAAGTGTGTCAGTTTTTAGACTGCCTGTGCATTTGTTACCACAATTTCACCCTTGAGTTCTCATCTTACATACCTTTGCGAAGCGTTGACGACATCAAGTATCCAACCAGACAATCAATTACACTATTTTTCACTTTCAAATTATTTGGGTGAGGAAAAATATCAAATCAGACCTTCTTTCTTAACCATAAACTTTCCGTGTATCTATTTTGAACTGACCGAACCAACTCTCTGGAGAAACTCCGGATTCTATCATTTATGGTAAGTGGAAACTCAATAATATGTTAACTTTTATATTATTAACTTACCTTACTTGCATGCTGAACCTCAGCAGACAAATGTCACAACTGTGCATTTCGTGTAGAACTATATCGCAGAAATGAAACAACTGATTACAATGAAGTATTAATTATGATTTAATTTTAGATATTGATAAAAATATCGAATAATAAGTTGATTAATGCTTTATGACATGGAATGTTTACAAAGTTAACTTGATGTCTGTTTTTCACCAATCATTAATCGTAGTAATCACTACTGGCAAACGGATATTGTCAATTTCTGACACTGTTATTGGAACTTTATTATATTCCAAATTTAATGGTAGAACCATCCACTTTTAAATGGCGGTCCATTCAGCAGCGTGTTGAAGACGTAACGATTTACGGTGTAAAATGATGAATGGTGGCCATAATTCAATGTATGGAAACGAATGCAAAAAATCCTGATTTAATTAGGTGAAAGTTAAGTAGGGGCTGAGAGTAATTTTTCGTTTCTCTTCCACTTTTAAATTTTCCCATTAATTCGCATGCAACACGATCAACTGAATTGTTATTGGTAAAATAGAAACTTTAATATTGCATACTACTTATTTATTTGAGTAAAAATGTTCAGTGTTGTATTTATTCAATGGTAGAGTCAATCTTTCCGCAAATTCCGTTCTTTAACAAATCAAAATGCGAACTTTTCGATAACTGTAAAATCGAAAATAATCTAATTTATAATAAATCCGACCCATTTCATTTTCTCAATTCACTGTTCTTGCCTTATGGGAAAAAAAGACACAGTTCTTTCGGTCAGTTTCATCATAAATTTAAAGCTCTAAATACTCGCCTAAAAATTTCGTTATTTTCCTTTTTTTTGATTAAGTTATTGACTTAATCATATACTAGTCGTGACTGTTGAACCGCTAACTTTTCTTTAAACAAACCTCTCAGTCATTTTGAAATTTGAATCTGTCCATTTTCTGACGTGGTCACAGATTTACAGCAACCACAATGCTGATTCATAACTCCGCCTTGTTCAGACGACCAGATGAAGGTTTTTTATCAAATCAAAAGGATTCAATGCAAATCAGCTTACCGCAAATAGGCTTCATCATCAGGAACTTATTTTTCGCTCACTTTCCACAACGTCCATTTCCTTCTTTTTCGAGTTTCCAATTGTTTCTTCTTTTCTAAGTGCCTTTTATTTATTGTTGGTGACCAATGTGCTTGGGTTATCCATTCAATACTTGGTCCTCTGATCGGGAAAATAGGGTTCTTATGAAGGTCATTAGATTTTTAATTGAATATCACTCCTTATAAGTTTGCTGAGATCATAAATTAGTTCTCCTACTTACTTTGATTTCAAATATTTTAAACCTTTATTCTAAAACCCCATTCTAAGCACACTTATATATATATATAAGTTTCCATTTGTAATAAACTAAGTAAATGATTATTTTTCATTAAAATTTAATGAATTATTTCTTCTTGAACTTGTAACAATACTACTTAGCTATTATCAATTAAAGAGTCTCTGCAATTTTTAAAGGAAACAATTGAAATAATTAAATGCAATAAAATTGGCAAAGCTTTAAAAATGACGAAGAATAAGCAACTTTTTAATGTTAAATAAATTTATTTCCATTTCCTCTGCATACGTAACCCTTATCGAAACATACTTTCTGTGCTTGCTTCCTCTCGTTCTCCTTGGTACCACCGAGAGTTTTCAAATGGACAGGAGTTAACTCCTTATATTAAATTAAAAATACTTTAACATTAATCAATTTTTATAAAATAAAACATATGAAAAGCGCATATCTAATAGAGTTTAGTTTGAAATTCGGTTAACATTTTAGAATTTGCCTCTGGTTTCCTAAACCGATAGGGACTCATTACATAATTAATAGTTCTGGAACTTCTTGAAAACGTTGGCGCTTAATCTTAATAGATGTTATTTTGATATTTCGCCTTGTCGTCGAAGAATATGAAGTTTCGAAGTATCACACGAATTTAGTAAAGTAAGATTAGCGCTGAATAATGTGGTAAAATGTTTGAAAAACTAGTATACTTCTTAATCATTTGTAGTAATTGAAAATAGCATTCAAAAGGAAAATGTATAATGTAAACAATTTTTTTAATTATATAAAATATTTGCATTTTTACTACAATATAGGGAAATTGAATAATAGGGACTCGTATGAAACATTATATTTAGACAATAGTGGGAAGCTTAATTTCCTCGAAATGTATTTGAGCAAAAAGTTCACTTTGGTTTTCTTCGATGAAAAATACTTTTACAATCGAACTTTAAGTATTTAATAGTTGGGGTAATTAAGTTAGTCTCCTTTAACTTCTTGTCAAAATACCGCCATGTTTTAAGAGTAAATAATGTGATTTTGGAATGCTCCTCTACTTAGTGGATTGTTTTACCATTTATTGCTCTGCAGTGTCTTTGTGCGTTGTAATTTTAGATAATAGACATTGCATATATCTGCTTTTTTGTATTAACGTTTTCTCATTACTACTGCTTTATTACTACCGTTTTATTGACTCAGATGCACTCATTTTGGGATATTTGTATTAAATCCAAAATTTGAAAACTTTTGAGTGAGCGTCTCTACTTTCAATTGCGTAGATGTGCATCCTCGCAGTCACCCTCTGCAGGAACCGGATTAGTTTAGCCAGATAGTGAATGAGCTATCCATATCATTCGAAATAATAAACTGAGTAAAACCAGTTCTTATTTTTGTGTCTGAGGTCTGCTATCCAGACAGCGTGACTCTGATCTGCTCCGCTTAATTCATAATAAAGTTAATTAAAAATAAACTGAAGCTCCTTTTTTTGCTGATTATGGACGAGCATATTGCCTAAAATATCGCCTAAAGAAAAAGAAATATTACTAAATACACCCTACGGTTTGAGTAAATCAAAACATACGCATCAAAATCTATTAAGATCAAATTTAAATCAATATTTATTAAGGTTTTAAAACTTCCCTGTCATATTTTTAACTCCTTTCTACCGCGTATGCAACCCTAAAGTACCTTAATGTGTCCATAAGAGCGCGCTAATGGTTATTGACACTGTGATCTTATGGTAGCAGTGAGTAATAAGTGTGTCAACTGTTGAATTTTGGATGCTAAGTAGGAACTTGCTCTTAATGAAGATGTTGCAGTTGCGTTGATTTACAATGACGTATAAAAATATAGGGTAAGGCATTTGAGGATACTTCACGCTCCGTTAAAAAACAGAAATTGAAACTGTTAATGGTTGCGATTTACAATTTTTTGCAAAAAAACAAATAAACATAGTATTAACATAGGTTTTATTCTGTGCATCCTCTTTCGGCTTCTATCACACTTTTTCCGAGTCCGAAAGTGACTGCAAGTCCCATACACAATAATCCAGAGGATTAAGTTCTGATGAGTTAGGAGGCCATACGTTCGTGGTGAAATAATGATGAAAATTTTTGGCCATCCATCCAATCCTGGATTTCGAGAGCTTCATGGAATGGAGACGAATCTTGTTAGAAGATATAGGGTCTCCCTCCATTACCTACGCTCTCTATCCAAGACGGCTTAACAAAAATGCTTTGAACGGTCTTACATAGGCATCTGCATTGACTCAACACTCTGTGGAAAAATTGAGGAGTCATGATGGGCCCCTCACTACCCTTCACAAAACCCAAAACCATCGTTGTTGCCGCAAACTTCGTGTCCATGCATAATAGTCGGGATATCAGTGATGTCCACCCATTCATAACCGCCTACCATTTCTTCGATTGGCTTTCTGATCCTGGTAGGGATTTTTTTGACTGAGAAAAACCAAAGACACTCCTGTTCTTCTGAGTGCTTCAATTTGTTTAAGAGTCATTTTGCACTCATTTAACGATTCTCTTGAATTGTTTTGTTCACATAAATTGACGACCTCGCCTAGGAACGCATGATTTGAATCCCAGGACTTGATGAACAACACTCCTGGTATGCTGTTGTTCTTTCAGACACTTGAAGATCTTTGGCAAGATGTCGCACACTGACTTCTCACGATTTTTGCCCCTCATGCCATGCCATATACTCTTCTGACAAACTCAGGTGTTCTGTGTATCAGTGGAATGTTGACAACATTCATTTCTCTTCCTCAAGGCTGCCAATTTTTCTCCACTGTTTTCATTCAGCTATTCCTTTCTAACTTTGCAAGCAAAAAATTTGCCAACTTTTGGAAAACTAACTTCCTGTTTTCCGTTTTTATAGGCACTATTACAGTTGCAGTATGTCTTTTCATTTCATCAGTTATAGAAATATCTGTATGTGATTTTCTGATATAAAGATACATTAATTTTATCGGGCTGGTTTAAATTACAAAAATATATGTTGTCCCAGATACCCTGCGCACCCTATATATATATATATATATATATGTGTGTGTGTGTGTATCATTAATCAAAAGTTATTCGCTCAGTATGCATTTGTCTTGTGTCAAGAAGCATAGAATACAAGGTGATTGTGCCTCTCTTCCTTCATGTTACATAACGATCATTTAGAAAGAAAAAATTCAATAATTTCGTGGTACTTCGTCTTTTGACACATATAATGCTGTACAATAAAAAATATTTTTTTGTTATCTTGCCAACCTAGTCACAACCCATCACAGATTTAAATGGTAAAATGAATTAAGCGGATTTTATTTTTTGTCGTACGTCATGAAGCGATATGTGAAACGATTTGAATGCGTCAATATCCATAGTTATAGGTTAAAATATTGCTCGTCATGATAGGGCGAGAGCAGACACTGGTGGTACTATTCTGATGATCAAATATTTGAGTGCCCAAACAATCGATATCTGAGCCTTCTTACACAAGATATTTATTGTAAGTTAACCAGAAAACAGGAGAGTGAAAATACCTGGAAATCTTCTCGAAGTGGCCTTTGTAATCAGCAAAACACGATGATTGCCTGACCAAACATGGGAAGGATGTTAAATCCAACATTTAGAAATACCTCCTGTTAAGGGTAGACAGTTGGGAGAACCATTCATTTAAATGTCACATTAATGAAGAAAAGCCCCGTATATGGAGACAAGAGAAGAGAATTAGAAAACCTTACTAAGAGGAAACTACTAAGTAATTAGACCAATTTTAGCATTGAAATGCAAAGTTGGAAAGATACTTGCAAGATTCTGTGCTTGAATTTCTAATGTCGATTTCCATTAGCACTGGTATCTGATAAAATCGTTATCAAAAGTTATCCTCAACTCGTAAAAGGTTCAGTGAGAATATCGGCTAAATAAGAACCATAAAAGGATAGAAGATCAATTTTAGTATATTTATTTATTCATTCAGAATGCTATGAAACAGTGGTTGCGTATTAGATAATAAAAACAAATATTCAAAATAAAATTGTGGAGTTTGTGTGCAGAGGCCTCCTCAGCCAATCAGCAATCAGTATCTCTGCAGCCTAGCGTTGTTTGTATTTAAGTGCCAAGCTCGTGGACGGCGACTCATAAGAAGCTATGTTCGGTTAAATTCTTACTATCTCATCTTATACGGACCTCTCTTCACATAGTAGAATTCTTACCATCTCATCGCTTACGGTTCAATAAACCCTCTCTACTCAACACCTTTCATGTTCTTGCTACTTTGGGTGCAGCCTAGCTGGTTTCGGGAGCAAATTTATAATAGAGGACTCTGCTAGATGCTATTTGGACTGCTTGGGAGGATTACCTAGCTGTTGCAAAAGGGCTTATCGGTGTAGCATCCGCTACAGAAAACTACAATTTGCAATAATCTTCCTTTTAACTAGCATTTAATTTAAACTTCAATTTTTATATATATAGCGACATCCACCTGGCCCATCATCACTATTTGAAGGATAGAACGAGGATACCACTTACGATCCACGAACCGGATATTTCAGTTTTACCAGACAGAGAAGATAGAGAACATACAAGTAAGTCAGGCACAAAGTGAACCTTAATTATGACTTTGAAATATACAAATGTGTGAATAACATAAATATAATGGAGATATAATAAACAAAAATAATAAAAATGTTATTTTCTCAAGGGGAAATATTTAATGAATCTTTTCCTAATATTAAACTAATGTTCCCCTGACAATGTCAAATCAAAATTTCTATCATAGCGTTTTATAGGGAGAATAAATTGAAATGTTACTTTTCGGCCTTGAAAACAAATATTTCTCCAGATATCGACTACCAATCGGTGCTTATTTTGTCCTTTTTGACCTGTTGATTTGATATATCTGAGAGAGTTTTGTTCGGTAGGAGCCAAGCTTAGAAATAGATAAGGAGATAATCGGACGCATTTCTAGGTAATAATTAAAAGAAAGGTCATCTCAGCAGAAGTTCAACTTTTATCAATCATCCTGTCACCGAAAATGAGGGTATTATTACTGTAAGTTATATGTGGAAATGATTATTGATATTTCAACTTATAAACGATCATCAGAAAAAACAAAACTGAAAACGTCTTGAAAATTAAAAGTAGCATTGATAAATATAACACGATTTGAGAAGTTAGTTTTTTCATCCATACAGGTACCGTGAGAAATCCCGCATCATTACGCACTCTCATAAACTCCCTTTTATTTGACGATAGATCACATTAAGTTTTTATGATCTGAGTAGATGCTGCATTCTAGCCGATTCCCAGATAAATTTTAGGTTGATGAAACTGATTATATGATTTTGAAGCAATTTTTCGGTTTGATTAACACTAATCAAGATTTTTAAATATATCAATGGCATTATAGATGGCATTGTAGATGTGATACTAGCAGCTGGATTCCTGATGTTCGTCCCTAGACATTCTAAACCCATGACTCTATCTTCTATCACCCTTTACTACAGTAACTTAATGAAAAAAGAAAAAAATAGTGTCGAGCAAATTCTATTAGTAACGATCAGCAGTAGTGAAAGAGGAGACCAGAAAGGATCGAATGGTTTTTGTGTTTTAGTGGTTATCGTGGGTGCAGCGGAATGCTAGTGCGACGGACACACCAATTTGCAGATGCGGTGGACGCAACGGATATTGAGTGAGTTCGTAGAGAGGGTATATATAACCTAGGATCAAAGGTTAAATAGTTAGGTCAGAGGATTTTAAACTCTATATTAGTCAGGACACACTGCCCCAGCGATTGAACAGCATCGATTATCCTGTATTTAATGCTCTTCAGGTTACTTAATTGCAGGCGATCAATGTCACGGAAAATCTCGGATGACGACCAAATAGCAGTGTCGGGCTGACTCAAAGTAGGAAATGTTACTCAAACTTCTTATGAAACAATTTAAGTAAAGAGGATAAGTGTCAATTCGCGAGAAATAAGAGGATTGAATTATTATATTATGATAAAATATCAAGTTCAAATTACATAGAATTATTTTACATCAATTTAGAGTTATGAAACATAATCTTATGTTTAATAGTTAGAAAATTTACTATTTCTGCTTTGGGTTTTCCTCACTAATCTTCAAATTAAGATAGGTGAATTAATTAAAAATGTTTATTCCCATTTAATTAGCTTTACTTTCCAATTTTCAAAGAAGTAACGTCAGAACTAGTAAAAGTTTGACCTAGAAGGAATCACACGAATACTAAAAAATAAGTTAGTTATCTTAAATTTTGGGATGTCGAGGAGGAAATCTGGATTTCCAATTGTTAATTATTGTACTCTTTCCTGCTATTTTTCGCGATTTTAAACAGGTTACACCTCTTTTATATGTGTCAGGTAATGGATAATTTAAGATCACTTTAAATTACAATCAAGAGGCTTTTGGAGCTAGATAACGACCAACGGTTTGCAGCTAACAAATTACGACAACCAATTCGTAGCTGTTTGAGTAAGAGCTAACAACAATTGTGAAACAGAGCACCAAGAGTTGAGTAAACCAAAAGCGTATTCAAGGAAGTCACAACGAGTAACAGAGAGAGAGAGCAGCGTGCTGAGGAAGAGGGGAGATGAACAGGATCTGTCGGAGTCCGCACTGACCAGTGTGTGTTGTCTAGACAAACAAGGATAGCTTTATATGAGTCACTTGGGTAAGGCCACGCCAGAGCATGAATGCAGATGTGCTTTTTATGTGAAGCGAGGCGGTTACAGAAAAGAGGGGAAATATATGGACGCGTTTAGACATGTCAGACAGGGGTCATGCGTCATAGGGACATAAATAAAGTCTCTCCAACTTCGTGGGCGGAAAAACTGAGGTATTATCGTGGAGAATGCGAATAAAAGGTAATTCTGGAAAATGCATAGAGAGTTATCCTTCAGCCTCGAAAAGGCGGCAAAAATTTCTGGCTGTGAATTGGTCATAGTATAAATGTCCTGTTCAAGACAAATATCTTGCTCTTCGGGAGGTCGTAGGAAGTAGGCGTAGAAATCGAAGGAATTTGAAGGGAAGCATAGTGGATAATCATTTTTAAACCTTATAACGGTTTGAGGAACGCACATTCCTTCCACTACGGATAACTGATATTAATTTTTTTGGTCCCTTGACTGGAGAGTTTGGATGAAACACTGGAGAAGTGTTTTCAGTCATTCGCTTGTCAAGGTAGGCGGGTTTTACGCGATCGATAGAAACAACAGATTCTTTGCCATTTTGAAGGATAGTGAAAGTCTTTTCACCTCTTTGAAGGACCTTGAAAGGGCCAACATAAGTCGGTTGAAGAGGCTTACAGACAGCGTCGTGGCGAAGAAAGATACGGGAACAAGTTTTTAGATCACTGGGAATGAAAATGGAATTTGAGACAAGGCGGGTGGGGAGGGCTTGTAGATTTTGCATGTGGGAGCGTAGACGTTGTACATAACTTAGAGGGTTTGGCCAAAATGAATCGTTAGAAGGGGATAGAAACTCGCCAGGGAGTTTGAGAGTAACTCCAAAAACTATTTCTGCGGCGGAGCATTTAAGGTCATCTTTGACTGCTATTCGAATACCAAGGAGTACCAAAGAAAGGGCTTCTGTTAATCTTTCACGTGTACAATGGGCGGTAAGGGCTACTTTCAGCTGACGATGGAAACGTTCGACCAGCCGTTAGCCAGTGGATGATATGCAATTGTGCGAATCCGATTGGTTCCAAGAAGATTAGTTAGTTTAGAAAAAAAATGAGACTGGAATTGTGTCCCACGGTCTGTAGTTATGGTAGAGGGAACACCGAATATAGCGATCCATCTCTGGCGACGGTTTCAGCAGCCAAGTCACGCATAGGAAAAGCGTCTTACCATCGAGAGAAACGGTTGACAGATGTTAGAAGATAGGAGAAACCATTAGAGAGTGGGAGAGGACCAACAATATCAATATGCACGTGGTCAAATCTGAAATCAGGTAGTAGAAATGTTCCGAGTGGGGCTTTCGTGTGTTTATCAACTTTCGCTCGCTGGCACATTTGGCAATTCTTCGTCCAGTTTGTGATGCCCTTGCGGCAAGATAAGGTATTTTGTCCGATTTCACTTTTGGAGAGATTCACAGAAATTTAGCCGTTCGAAAACAATCTCCAAATGTTTCTTATGTTCCTCTACATTTTCACTGGCCACAAGGATGTCGTCGATATAGGCATAAACAAAGTCGGGACCATGCAACAAAGTACAGACTCCGCTAAAATTTAATGGAAATTGTAAAGGAATTATATGTTATGCACAATTATTAATAATAAAACACATCCTTAAGTAGAAATTTTCTCAGGATTGAAGAGAAATTGCTTGATGATAATTATTTTCGCACAAAACCTATATTTAGGTTGAATTGGAGTTACTAAGATTAGCTCTGCCTCAGATGACCGCACTTAGTCAATGTTAGTGATCTTAGAAGCATTCTCATTACGCAGATCCAGTGATGCGTGAATAAATATGCTATAAATATCATCATATTATCTCAAAGGACTTACGAAATTGGATACTAATTTGCCAGCTTGGAAATAAAATGTTTGCAAGGATTTTTGATTCGTGTTTCTTTGCAATAAAGATAATTTTGTTGTAAAATTCTCACAGCTTAACAAAAAAAGGAATTCATTTAGTTAGGATAGAACAAGATTTTGTAATCTATCAAGGCTATTTAACACCACTTTGTTCAAAACTCGGAGACATCTTATCGAATTGCTGCTTATTTATGGAAGTACGGACGGTTCATACCGAGATTATTCATCGTGCAAGATTTCTCAAAATGGTGGCGACGTTTTCCATGAATCATTTTCAAGCATTTCAGCAAGGACAAGACTAATTATATGCACTCTGTTGAATAATTCATGATTTGCGATCAAATCGTGTTAGTTCGAACAGATTCAAGGTTATGTTGATAATATCCATCGTATTATAATAGTATTGTCCGCGTTTTGGGGGCATTTGTGTTACCACTTCAAATCTCATCATCAGTTAGCCACTTTTTAATTGGGAGATTGTCTCTATAAAAACATTTTCTCTAAACTCTCAGTTTTTTAACCTATGGATTTTTTCCACAGTCGAGTAGACTTTCGTTTGCACAATAGTCATTGGTTGTAATATTCAGAGTCAATTAATCAAGCCAACTCAAAAATGCATTTTTGATACTATCTATTTGGCCACAAATATATTTATATATAAGAATGGATCTGTTGTATAAAAAAACCCGAATATGTCATGCGTATCTGAAAAAGGGATTAATAAAGTACTGTCGATCCCAACCATTCCCCAGGATTTTCTCTTTAGTTAAAGTTGTTGGAGTTAGACTAACAACTAACGGTCGGCAGCTAACAACTAACAATAGCAACAACAGTTAGACAGCAACATCAAGAGCTGAAGATTCAAGCTGGCAAAGGCGATGAGAGGGAAGCGTAGGAGGTGTATGACAAGCGTGCGTCTGCACGGGCATATGTGGAAACACGAAGGCAGTTAATATGAGTCATTTGAGTAAGGACATGCGTGAGACCATGAGTACAAGTGTACTTTTAATGAAATGGGATGGTTAAAGAAAGGGGGGTGGGGTGGAATCGATAGGCGCGCTTAGACATGACGTAAAGATGTCACTATTGCTTCCTGGACGAAAAAACTGAAGTACCTAATTAGAGGATGCGAATAAAGAGTAATTTTGGGAAAGCATAAAGGATCATCCTTCAGAGTCACCACATGAAGTGTTTGATCAATTCGGTCAAATGAAATGCTGTTTAACTTTGAGTCAATAAATAAACTTTAAACTTTCCAAGCATGTCAGTTGGTTTAAAAAATATTTAATCTAAAACTAAAATCATTATCTAATTTTGAGTTTGCAATTGATAATTGTTTCTCTCTTTTACGGGAAATTTATTAATTTACAGTATTTATAAGGAATACTTCACAAATAATAATTCTAACTCCTTATATTCAGTTAGAATTTGTTTGTAAGTAATGTTTTATTACTGAAAATTCATTAATAAGCGGTAACAGTTATATAGCCGTAAAATCGTCTTACTAGAATATGTTGGAATCTGGATCATTCCTAGAATTCAGAAAGCAATGTTTTCTTACTTTCGTCAAATGAAGCTTCAGAAGTCAAAAGGAGTCTCAATAGATAGTTGCATTGACAAATAAATCATTCGCCTAGCAGTAGACAACTTAGGGAAAATGCGCTGTCCGATTCAAGAATTGATTAGCGCTGACAGTGTTTAAGAACACACGATTTACATCAAAAGATTATTTAAAAGAACTTGACCTGTTGCTGAATGTAAGGACTAACAACAGTTTTAGAGCAGAACACCAAGAGCTGCTTAGACCAAAATGTATTGAACGAACTACGATGAGGATAAGAGAGTGAAGAGGAGAGATGGGAAGGAAGCATACGGTCCAGTAACTGATATGAATAGGTGGAATGTCCCCATGAACATCGCCATGGGGAAGTTGTACCGTTGCAACGCTCATTCAAGAC
>CAADRB010000013.1:1278995-1343474 GCA_900708905.1 Hymenolepis diminuta | reverse complement strand
CCCATTTAGCTTATTTCAATATTTAAAATAAACCACTCGAGGACACACGATGGTAGTCCGCAGGGAGCTTAAGGTTACAGGGTCAGTCACTTTAAGCACCACTGTGAGGTTGAATTAATTAGATCATAGGGAGTAGTGATGACATAGATGAAAATTTTGGAAACACATAGGGATTCATCCTTAAGACCAAACTCTCAGTTCGATCAGTTGACTAGCTAGTTTTCAGTACTACAAACGTCTCTCAACACCTATTCAGATAACGTAAGGGAGGATACTAAAGTTACAATTTGGGAAATTTACGTCATACTGTCCTGGACACACTTCCTTAAAAAAATGGACTGTAATCTAAAATTCAGATCAAACAAGTTCATTCTAATTTCCGCCATCTTTTAATTCTTATTATTAATTATTATTATATTTAAATTCTTTTTTCGTTCTGCCGCGAGTTTAAATGAAGCATAATTAAAAATTACATTATAAATAAAATAATAAATAATAATAAATACTCTGATTTGTGTTTTTAAATAGTCTGAAATCAGTTAAAGGCAAAATTTGAAAAAGTTTCGAGAATCTGTCACTTTTTTGCGAAACTAACTTTAAAATTTTAAATGTTTTTTGTCTCAATACCCAATGCTGACGTTCAATTTTGAAAAAAATATGAACTTTCTTGTATTCACAGAAGGAATGGAGAGAATGGACAGTAAATACCTCTTTCATACATCGATATACTTTAAAAATCGCTTTTTTGGAGACTTGTTTTTTACCACCGTGATAAATATGGCAATACAATAAATTTATCAAAATTTGAGCATACCGAAATATATATTAAAAGGTCTTTGTGCTCTTAGTAACCCAAATCCCAAAGATCAAATAGCTTCAGACGTTTAGACATACTTTAATTCCGTCTTTACGGAAGGCTAAGAGGAATATTTTCCGATACCCGATTAAACGGCCATAGAAGTCTTTTTACGGAGCTCGTTCTATTCTTCCGCGCACTTATCCCGTAATTAATATCTTTCAGCGGGTATATTGCTGGTTGACGGGGTGGTTAGTCGATTTCTACCTTTATACTCTTTATAAATAAGTGTAATTTATAATAAATTTGAGAAGAGAAAAATTAATTTAGAATTTGAATTTACTTGGAAAACCATGAGCTGTTTGCCGAAATGCAGAATAATTTTCTCGATTCCAGAAATCTATTAAGGTAAGACTCTTCCTATTCAGACATTTGTCCTCTTTTCCCCTATTGGGTCATTTACTTCTCATTTCTCGTCCATAAATTTTAAATTTTGCTCGTCTTGAAGAGGAGAATCATTAACTATAAGATAATTTTTCTCTATGGTTTACCTTTAAATGTGATTGAGTAGATACACTATTATAAGTTATATACAATTAAATAAATATCCATTTTTATAATAAAAAAATTTTCCACTTTTTGACACATTTTAACGTTTGTTTAATTCTTCGGAATTATATTAATTTGTTCGGCGTATATACATTTTTCGTACTTATCGGCATCGGTTGCATTGATCGTCTACATAAGCACACTCGCAGAAGAGGTATTCGGAAAAGTGGAAGAATTTCAAGTGAAATTTAATATAACTGGTGATAGATACATTTAATAAGCGAATTTAAATGAATACTGAAATATGCGACTACATCTATAGGC
The DNA here is from genome assembly GCA_900708905.1 of Hymenolepis diminuta. NCBI lineage: Eukaryota > Metazoa > Platyhelminthes > Cestoda > Cyclophyllidea > Hymenolepididae > Hymenolepis > Hymenolepis diminuta. The sequence goes on along the minus strand of CAADRB010000013.1, from coordinate 1,341,805 downwards.
TTTTTCATTAGTCAACGGTACAGCATTTTAAATATTTCTTAGTATTTTTATTAATTAAAATCGCTGTGAGGCTCTAAAGTGCGCGTAAATGAAAAATATTGTCAAAAGAGTGCTTTACTGAGACGGCAATGGTGTCGAGAAAGGTCATTGCAAGTGCACGGCCAACTATAAGCCCGCAGACCTTAAAGGTAGATCAATTTATATGTGTCAGGTGAACTATTCTGAGTTTAATTAGTATGAAATCAGCTCATTTACCAAGTAAAATTGCTCCACTTCATTATTAGAGTTGTAAATTATGTAAATGACAAGCAAATTTGTTGTGAGTTGGCATCTTATTTATTTCTCTTGTGGCTGATTCATTTCAACACTTCGTTTCCACTGGCTTTGCCTTCTCAACTAGCCATACATCATTTCTTACATGGTTGCCTGTCTCTCCTGCCTTTCAAACTACATCATCAGCATGCAACCATTTACCAGAATGATATATAACTGATAAAGGAAAATCTGCTTGGACATTTTGAAATTTTGCAAAATGGATAAATAGCAATATTTTTTCAATAACCTCACAAATGATATTTTCATATATAATTTAATAAAATTTAAGGAGACTGATTTGTTATGATAAATGTAATGTGCACGTGTTAGTCAAAAATTGCATTTAACCTACATCAATTTTAGATACAAATTTATAACAGATATTGAGTAAAATTTTAAATTTTAATCATACTGAAGCATAGAAATGTCAGCACAACAGGATCATACCTATGTGCTTTAAAAACAGGCGTGGATAGTTGACAACCATGAAAAAAAGCAACAAAATAGTATTTTTGGAAAGTTAAGAAGTCGGATTAGAACCTCTCATCCCAGCCTTTTCATAATATAGTGATTTAAAACACTATCACTGCAATCAATGCCTTGAAGTTTTGTTTTCTTTGGCAAGAAAATTACATGATCATACCAGGTTATTCCACGATATTTATCAATACCATTCATGTTGTTGTGGCAGAATGAATACCAGGAATAAAGAGTCAGGAGAGAGCGTGAGAAGCCAGGGTGACAAAGATGATATAGACAAGATTCTCCTAGAGCGTCGAGTAAAAATCGATAATTGAATACCTAATGCTGAACATTTTTGAGTGAAATGCAGTAATTACACTCGGTTCAAGAAAATGTTTAAATATAGTAATAATAATTTTGCAAAATATTGATTTAAATTTACATATAGTTTGAAAATCATACTGCCGTAAATATTAGTCACTTTGGCGATCATGCCCCAGTCAATTTAGAATTTCGACCAATCAGTTGCTATATCTAAAATAGCTTACTTAAACAAGAATAAAACACAGAATTTGTATTGATTGAAATCATTCCTAAGTAATCCTGACGCGAACATCATTAATATCATGGAAGAACATTGAATCCTAAATCAGTTTAGAGATTCAAATTTTGGTGCTATTCGCCTCATCCTATCTAAAAGCAACAAAAGTGATCAAATACTTAAGCAATTTCATCTGGAAGCCTCAATAAAGCCCAAGTTTTCATTAATGGCTCCCTTCTATCTACAGTTCATTATAAAATATGCGGCAATTAGAAGGATTAAATGCGACATTACAATAATTCTCCTTATAAACAACGCATGTTTTAATAACCATGTTTGTTCCATTTTGATATATTTAGACACATTATAATATGCAAGACAATAAACTGAGACTTGTCTCCGTTTTTATTTGTTAATCAATTTCAAGGTCATAAGTTGTGACGTCCAACAACAGTTAAAACAATAAATTGTGAGTAACTCATCGGTAAAGGAATATAACTTTAATCTTCTTGTATATACTTTTAAATAACTTCTAAATTTTTCATCTACATGTAGTGACTAATAACGGCGGCATCTACAATATTCAAACTGTAAGCTACGGAATATCTTATTAGATCACTCCCCTTCTCAAATATTAGAAAAAAATGAAGTGAAGCAACAAGGTCAACGCTTCCTGATTAAATAATACGGGTCAATAAACGCTAAATACTGTAGACAAGTATTTGCTGCAATCTGGGAGCTGTTATAGTCATATTAGCCACCAAAATAGTCTACAAAACTCTGACTTCAATAATAACACAATGCTAGCAAATGTTAAGCTTTACTCTAAAATTACGCATAACTTGATAATTTTATTTTATCCAACAGGAATGAGTCGTGAAATCTTAATTCTGGAACATGAACTGCTCATTGTACAGCCTAAATCCAAAGATCAAACGAAGTAAGATTCCTTCATACCTTCATGTTGATCTTTCTGATCCCTCCTCGTCCTCATCTGTTGAACTTGCTGTTATTCAATGTCAGTTGCTATAAATTTCTTTGTAGTACTGTGAATGATAATAAAGATGTTAATACTTAAATCTGGACACTCAAGCCCATTATTCTCCACTTGGATTGAACTTGTTGGGATTAGGTTAGCAATTAACAACACCAGCGACCATTACAGAAGAGTACACCAAAAGCTGTTTGGGCCAAAATGTATTGATCAAGCCACAAAGAGGGCTCAAGGAGATAGGAATGAGATAAGACACGAAGACGATGAAGGGGTAGCGTAGGAGATGGTGCATGACAAGCGTGCGACTGCGCGTGCGTATGTGGAAATACGAAGGCAGTTAATGAGTCATTTGAGTAAGGACATGCTTGAGACCATGAATACAGGTGTATTTTTAATGAAATGGGACGGTTAAAGAAAGGGGAGTGGGGTGGAATCGATAGGCACGCTTAGACATGACATATAAGGGTTTTGTGTCATAGTAACATAAAGATGTCACTGCTGCTTCGTGGACGAAAAAAAGTGAAGTACTTACATAGTGGGTGCCGGTAAAGAGTAATATTGGGAATGCATGAAGGGTCATCCTTCAACCTAAATCTAGGAGCCTCCAGTGTTCTGATACCCATTTTAATTAGTCTTCAGCGTAGCAAATACGGAAATCTTTCTCAAATAGGATCCGTTGAATCTTTATACATGAGTGCTCATTGAATTCAATAAAATTGGTCTTGTTTATTGATTTAAGCATTAGTTCTATTGACTGGCATCAATTGAACAAGTTATTACGTTCCATTGATCAGTATAAATAACTTTTCAGAAACATTGATGAGTTTTCCTCAGTAAAAAATTATTGTATATAAAATCCGTTCACATACTATGACATTTGAAAAATTTCAACTCATGTAAGTGAATACGCGCAGCAGTTAGCAATCTAGCTAGTAATGTTTCTTAATGTTCTCCAACGGATTTCTTTATTTCCAAAAATTTGTCTGAATTAGCGTTTGCAAGAGAGACTGTTCCGCATTTTATAAAAAAGGTCATTTATTTTAATTTGATTGACTTAGTTAAAAGTACTAAATTGAGTAATTTAGCAGGCGGCTGTTTGCGGCTTTAATTTTTTAAAAGGGGCGCAGTGTAATTTATTTCATCTTCATTCAACCAATAAATTTTACGAATCGAATCAAAATTGGGGCAGTATTGTGGCTTAAACTCCAAAAATGTATCCATGTTTGTCTTTGAGGAATTTCAGGAAGGGAAAGTACATCGCCACTAATAATGTCAAAACGTTGACATATTAATCAAAGCTAATATATAACGGTGACGTAAAAGTATTTTAACCTATTTAATTGTGCAGGTAGTCAATTTGGAGCTATCCCTAAAATTTATTTTAGACGTTATATATTTGTTTATTAATTATAATAGCATTCAATCGGGTGCGAAGCTACGGCAGAAGGGACACAATTTTGGCAGAGGTTGGGTGATTTGATCCATAAGTATCGGTATAAGTAATTCTTTCCGTCTCAGCCTAAAAGACATGTATTTGTTTCGTTCAAACGATCCTTTGAGGGGTCCACACTGGAATCCGATATCGAAATTAAGAATAACCTTCTGATATGTGACACTTCAATCATTCCTGTCGTCTATAAGTCTTGAAACAGTAAAAAATAGGATACCGGAGGTCTTTATCTATCTTCCCACCCGAGAAAGTTGCAATTCTAATAGTGGAAGAGCATTGCATTTTATTCTGCAAACATCCCCATGCAGTTAGTAGGTTTCCAATTTACCATCGTGATTCTAATTCCCTTAAGATGGGGATTTGCGGCATTTGTGACTGAAATTGCCATCATTAGTTGTTCTATTCAATGAATACGTTTGCTTCTCGATCGGATTGCCTTAGCTGTAAATATAGTCACAGGCATTATATTTATTATATATGTAACGTTCGCCTGCAGAGGCCTCCAGGTAATCAGCAATCACTATCCCTGCACCTCAGCGTTGTTTGTATATAAGAACCAAGCTCGTGGACAACATCTCATAAGGAGCTCTGTTCGTTTAAAAATTCTTACCAGTTCATCGCATACGGAGCAATAAACCCTCTCCGCTCTACGCCTTTCTTGTTCTCGCTACTTTGGGTACAGCCTAGCTAATTTTGGGAGCAAATTTATTATAGAGGATTCTGTTAGACGCTATCCGGACTGCTTAGGAGGATTAGATAGCTGCAGCAAAAAGCCTTATTGGAGCAACATCCGCTAAATATATTAGTCCAAAAAAGCGCTTTTCTTTATTTCTTTTCTTCAGGTAAATACTTTAGTTGACACGCAAGAACCGGCGATCATATCTACTGAAATGACACGTTTTCAAAACAATATCAAGAAATTTCAATAAAGTTTTTAAAACAAGGGAATCGTAGCAATATCCAACGGTACTTATTACCTTCCCGAACCATATTTGATGTTGTCAAATGGCGGCTTTATAATGTTTTCCGAATGTGAGTTAAACGATTAAATGTCTTTAACGGCAAAAGAAATGAATAAATAAATCAATTAGCACAAGCCCGGGTTGTATTTATATGCGTAAAGGGACTACTGGCGGGAGATCCTTTCTTTTCATTTAAAAGGTATTGTCGATGTCAATATCCTCTAGACAAGTATTATGTAAAGTGTGATGTAAAGAGCGTTATTTCCATTCACTTCTGTTTGTATAAAGGGTGTTAGAGATTTAAAATGAGGCATTTTTTTCAATTTCCGTCTGATCAAAAGACTGTTAGATAATAACAAATCCTACTTTATTCACCAACTTTTACTTAATGAGTGTTTTTAACTTTCCTTACGAAATTCTGCTGTGATTTTGTAATCTCTTCACAGTTATCGTTTTAACTCAGTATTCTATCCCTTCTTATATTTATATCCATAACACATCTCTTGGTATTTAAGATAGCCATCTGCTTTCCAGCAACTTCACATTAAACTTCTCTCTACCACGTTGACACACTTTCCTCAAAATAGAATTCCTTTTCACTATCGATGTTATCCTCCCATCTTTGGGCAGTATATTTAGTGCAATAAGGAAGAAGGTTTCCCTTCTTAAAATGGTGCCTGTTAGACCGTTGTCGATTTTATTTAAGATACACTTGCATTCATACCATTAGCCACAAGATAATAACGTCACAAAGTTAGTTCCATCGAAAGATAGACATTAACTTTTTGAGTAATTTGTGTTAATGTAACAGTTTTTGCTAATCACGAAAGTATAAACTACCGCTAGCAATAAAAGAGGTGTAGAAAATAACATGACCATTCCATTGACAATGTCATATGGGGATTTAAATTGGAATATTCCAGTTCTACTTTCCTAAAAGCTATTCATAATTTAGAGACCGCCCAACAGAACTCTTCCATTTACTAATATTTCTTCAAATATATACGTGAAGCTCATATGGTCCATTTGATCAGTTCGATTAAATCTCACATAATTTGAAAGATTATCGTACAGTTCTTATCCATGTAAATACAATTCCTCTGTTGTTGCATAAATGGTAGAATATTGAGAGTACCAGGAAAAAAATAGGATACACACCTCGATATGGATAGTTATTTATTGAAATATAGCGCCGGTTGCTCGATGTTCCCCTCCAGATATTTTGAGGAACCTGAAAATGACACTATCCCGGTCGGTAATATCCTGACTTCACTATAGGCAGTTTATAAGCAGACATTGAGGGATTTGGAGACAGTTTTGATTTAGCGATTTGCTGTTTGTAAGCAAGGACGTATAGATGATATCATTGAACATGAATTCATCTTAAAACCAAAATATATACTCTTCAGCTACAAGATCTCACCATGAAATGTGAAACATATGATTAAAATATGAAATATTTTTCATATTCTTCATTCTGAGGTAAACCGCTATCATAAACTAATCAAAGACAAACAAGCTGAGCAAATAAAGACAAAATATAATACGACTGTTTTGTGATGTTCTTTTCTGACTGGTACTGAGACTACATTTATGTTGACATTATCCCCATTTTCCAAATTTCTATACTATCCTCTCCAATATAAAAATAGCTTGCCCCAATTAATTTGTCCCGCTTCATAATTATGAGCTCTATAGATGTACTTGCCTAAATTTGAGCTAAAATCATCCGAATTTAATATTTTGTAATGTAATGATTCCAACTACTGGTGATACCCTTTCGACTCACCTTAACCCAGCGATACTTTGCATTAGATGCCACAAAAAAAACGAATAAATACTACGAGAATTTTTCGTGAGTTTGATATTCAAATAGGACATATATTTTGTTGAATTGATTTCGGTCTCTTTTTATTATGTTTGGTGGTAATAGCTTTGATGTAATTCATTTACTGTAATACCCTGTCAACGCCCCATTTTTTTAGTTTCTAAAAAGTTAAAATTGGCTATTTTGAGGTGGAATAAACCTCAAAAACCTAAAAACCTAAACCTAAAAAATCATCTCAGCTTGCGTCAAAATTATTATTATCCCTGGTATAGCAGAAATAAAAACGGAGAGTATGGTTCTGCATCTGTGATTGTTAATATTGAAAAAGGATAAATTATCATTAAGATAATGGGGAGAAGTTTGATATTGAAATAATTGAACTTTAATCAAGGTGTTAATATAGTCGATATATAATTCTATAACCCTATAAACAAAACAAAGAGATTTGGAAGTTCTATTAAGCAAAATTTTTACTCAGATTTTACTCACAGAAACAATAATGGATCTCATGTTGTTTCCCCTTTCGCATGTAGCCTTAAGTAAGTAGCCATTCATTTGCGTTGAATGGGCTATTCTCTCACTCATTTTCCAAAAAAATTATCACTTATCGTGAATTTTTGCATAATGACGAATAATATAAATGAATAATTTTGACCTTTGACCTAGCCTTTGGGGTGGAAGAACACCCTCTAAGTTAGGTTGAGAGAGGACAATATTTAACACTGAATCCAATAGTGGAGGTTATGGAGAAGCCTTTTTTTCAAAAATATCGATTCGCGATAGTAAAAATTGAATCCATTTTTACTAGGCCCTCTTAGTGGTGGCGGTAATCTGAGCTAATCGTTGGTATTATTAAATTTGACGTCTTTTCTCGCATATAAAACCATATAGGAAAACTGAGATAGGTTCCCATAAACATATGTGTGGGAGTCATTAATCTTAAATGAATTAAATTCAAATCATGGGAACGAAAAATGGTAAAAGATTTCTTGTTTAGGGAACTAAAATTTTGTGATTCTAGAAGTTTTATAATCTCCAAATTTTTAAATGTCCGAAGACACAACAATCAAATTCTGAAACCAATTGTTTGAGTGCTGAAATCTTTACATACTCTGATCGATGCAATGACACTCGAATATTGTTAAACAAAACTAGAGCACAAAAAATCATTAATGATGAATACCAAGAAGTATTAGAAACGGCAGTCGAGTTTTAATACATGACACCGCAAGAAAAGTGAAACCTCCACTGAGGAAATTCAATGCAAATGACCTCAATATGTCTCGAAGGATAGTCTCTATTAATCAAATGAACTTCCTAGGCATCCTGAAGATGTGCGGGACGAAGAGACGTAAATTGCGCCCAGAAAACCAGAAATGCCATTAATCTTCCTGAAAGAAGTCTTTATATTATACCTTTCTTCCCACATGATAACTGTAATATTAATCATTACACATCTTAATGTCTAATGTTATTTTAGAAGAAAAACGTGCAATGATTAAATTAATTGATTATTAACTGGAGAAGTAACACCGAAATCTTCCATTCTATGATTAATAACAGAAGGATTTTAAACCAATCTTTGAGCGATACGTAGTCTGTAATTTATTCCTCACTATCCACGATAAAACAAAAAACTATTATTTTTAATTGCAGGAAGCATCTGAATTTGGTTAACAGAAAGCCCAAGTGATAAGAAATGGGAAGAGATCAAAAGATGCCGGAGGAACGTCAAGGTACCAAGAAACTTTATTTGATATCTGAAATCGGGTTGTACAGTATTTTTTATATGAGTATCTCACACTCCAAAATTCAAATTTCATTTTTCGGCCCCTGCATTGCGGCAAACGTTTTTCGATGATTTTCAGGGATCATTAAATCGTTATTTTAATCAAAAAAGGTTGGTCTTGACATTTCGGTTGCGTTGTATTCGGCAACCTACAATTTTAATATAGCAGTGTTGGTAAGCATAACCCATGTTCACTCAAGGTGAACTCAAAAACAATATTCTTACTTTAAATTGAATAACAGATTCGCAAATGTAGACACATTTACAGTGTTTTCACGATGCTTGAAGAAGTACACAAATATCAACTGCTGAAAATGGATAAAACTGAAGCTGTTCGTTCAAAGAGTTTGCTGTATCTACGAGGGTAAATGGAAATTGAATTTACTTATGTATTCGATAGTTCACACTATTTGATCTTAATTTGTGTGAAATGCAAATTATATAGGTGGATTTTATTTGAAGGCCTCGGTAGCCCCGCAGGTATTAGAATCTCTCATCTGAAAGGGTTTATCTGCATTGGTTATGAATAAAACCTAAATGGGGCCATATCATTCAAACGAACTTTCAGAAGTTAAAATGAAAAATTGACGAGACGATGAAGTGCTCTTCTGATTACCTAAATTTAATGCCTTACGCTTGAACCGTTTTCTCATAAAATGTTCAACATTCTTCTGTTCTGCGCTTTTTGATGTTTCTCCTTAATTAATAGTTGCAATTGCCTGCTTCGTCACATGCAGCAAAAATATTTTACAAATGGTACAGGACTAGCCACTTGAGCTGACAGTTAAAAATCATAATCGAAAATCGAAGGCAAGGTTACAGTTTTATTGGGCTAACCACGATGAAGATTCGAGAGATTAAGAAAAAGATATGAGATAGAGAAAGGCGTAAAGGTCGGTAACCGTTTGTTTGGTAGATTCTGTATAAAGAGGGTTTCATATCGATTGCAAAAAAGGGACATCGCTACAGCGAACTTTGAGGTCACCTAGGGCGATGGGAGGGAGGTGAGGATGGAGAGTAAAATAACGTTCATCCGAGGTCAGCTGACTTAGCTAATTCCGTTAACAGGACTTAATCACTTGAAGACACAAGATGTTTCTATTGCAACTGGGGGTCACAGCGGGATTCAGTGCCACTGTGAAGACAAGATATGGTGAATATTATGGATTAGCATCAACCTAGATAAAAATTTTGGAAACGAATAGTGATTTATCCTCTAATAGACTGAAAGGGGTGTATTATGCACTGAGATAACTAATGATTCCCTCCATAGAACCGTAGCTTTCATTCAATAAATTGATTAATTTAAAAGGTATTCTTCAAACTGCATTGGAGATCATATCAGGTTTTCGTCTCACCGATAATTATAACAAATATTATTTAATCAATGTTTACTGATTAAACTTTCGTAATTATTGAAGCCGTTTTATTTGAAAAACGTTTAGGTAAGGGAATTTGTGATTTCGAATTTTAATCTGTCTCATCTCAAAGAATCCTCCAGCTATCTGTCCTTAGGTCAATTTATTCAGATGCATATGCTACCTCAATATTCCACAGTACTCATGGTAATTTATTTCTCAAAATTTCCTCATGCTCACACGGTCATCAATGTCCCGGCCATCAAGCACGTTACTACTGCAGAATTGGAAATAAGCTAACTTGACAACCATGCCAGCCCAAGATCAGCAAGGTTGTGCGGCGCATCACAATGGCTCCATGCTGCTATTCTTTCACAACCACTCTGTTTTCTTGTACAAAAGGCCTCGTACACTTCAAGGCATTTTGATCTATCTTTCAATCTTTCTAACTTACATTTTTTTTCTTCATCCATATAATATGTTATATTAAATCCCCATTTTGGCCAGACTTCCTGAAATAGACTGCATGACCTCGTTGTTTATCTTGTTTTGCCAGAAACCATTGAGTTTACTTTTGTGAATAATGGTGCTTGTCATAATCGTAGTCAAATTCCTTAATTTCCATTAACTTAATCTAAGAAGTCTGGGATAATAAAACTCTCCCACCTTGATGGAACACAGAGCTTCACTTTTTTTAACTGTGCAAAGTCACCAAAAATTAAATCTCTAACACTTTTCTACAACCTCTAGAGAGTAAACCGACTTTTATATTTCTTCAAAAATAGGTTTTCACTGACGCTATGACGCTTGTGACCCATATCGCATGCTTCTGAAAAAGGCGGATTATTTTTTGTAAATAAAGGGTTGGCTTCAGGTATAATTTATCATTTAATTTGATCAAAATTGAGTATTTATACCTTTTGCGTGTGCCTGTATATTAAAGTAAGTTAGTTTTGTGTGCGCTTGTTAATTCTGACCGCTGCTGTCACTGGGGCTAGAGTTGATAAGCACGTAAGGCCAGACGACCATATAACAGCGCTGATTATTATTCAAGGTTGTAAAGTTAATTAAAATCGGTACTCAGGCGTGTGCTCTCTCCGTCTCTGATTAACCATTAATTTCCGTTTTAATTGGCGTGCAACGAGGATTGACCGAAACAAAATAATGCTAAATGAGGACGTGGTGACTTCAACGAAGGATTTGATCTTTCCTCTTTCCATTTAGCTTTACTATGGAGTTGGGTTTGCCTTTCAGGGATAATTGAAGGCAGTATTCAGCACATTTTCACCAACCTCCGGGTAAGTTGCTTATATCTTCTCATATATCTTAAGGAAGTCATAAGGTAAAACAAAAGTATTTCAACTCAGAGGAGAAATTCACCCAAAGACAAAGCTCTGCAAGATATTTTAGTACTACTAATCCTTTGAAATTTCAAGAAAATAGAAACGGAATGAACGCGTAGAAGAACGGAGTCAATTGCAATTAATATCCTAAAACCTTAAGAAAGTCATGTCAAACCAGGATAACTAATTGGCAACCAAATTATTAACTGTCTATCATAAAATTAGCTAAAAACAGCAAATAAAAGTAATTTACTGCCTCTAGGATTAAGACGTCTCATAAACCTATTGCCCAGTTCCAAAGAAAGAGAGGTAGACATTCGAGTGGGAGGTCTCAGCTGCAAGACGGGCAACACAAAGAATTCTCGCCAATTGGCGAGAACGTGCAAAAATAGTGCCAAGAAAATATTTACGTATGATTATTCATGTCACTTACATCAACAACTTGAATTTTTGAACTGTTCAGATTCCTTTTCTTTTTATACCACCTTTAAAGAAAATTTAATAAACCATATAGTTAGAAACAGAGATAAAAAACGGAAGTCATCGCAAGTTAGAACTGTTTCGACAGAATTCAGCAAAAATATTATAAGGGTCATAGGGACTTTCTATGAGTCACTTTAAAGATCATCTGACCGATTGCAACTGGTTACAAGTAATGATGAGGTGGACAATCTTACTGGGGGGTTGAATACGAGTTTCTCATTATGGCGTTTCCGGGAAAACTTTCATCCGCCTAGAACTAGTTTAAATGATCGCACCTCCCAGTAAAATTGCAAGTTAAACATAATTAAAATTTATTTTGAATAATATTTACCTCATTCATGAGGATAAAATCTCTTAAAAATCTAATTATTTGACGTATTTAAAAATGATTTTTAGGTCCGTTTTAAAATATTGCTCAATCACTTTGCAAGTATACGCCGATTTAAGCTCAGCTCTTAATTATGTGCGGAAGGGAAATTCAACTTTAATCTTTCAGGGTTACTCACCTTCTGGCAGTATTTTTGGTGGCAATCAGTGATCTGAAGTCTGTACAGTAAAATTACTTGACCAACGCATTAAAATGGACATAATTCAGGCAAGTTAGAAGTGAGTGCTTCGCAGCAAGTTTACAGGAAATTAGATTTTCCGCTTTTTTTGCTTGAAAGGAACTTTACAGTTCGACTGGTAGCCATTTAAATATTAAGAATGCTCAAGAACTCACTAAATTTGATATGAAAAAAAAAAGTATTTTAAAATTATTATTTCATAGGTCAGATTCTAGTTTCTGACCTCTGGATTCCTGAGTTTTCAGAGTTGGTTGATCGATTAAATTAAGAGACTAACAATGCCTTCATAAGACTCCTGTTTCCTCAGATGGAGTAAGCCAACGTAAAATCACCGACTCAATGCTTACATTATAGCTAAGGTATGGAGGGACTTTGAGTTTTGTTTAAGCTGAACAAATCGTATGTATGGGAGAAGTTTGAATATCTGAGCACTTGAACCTGAGCCATTTTTGAGATCGGTTCATCCTTTCAAGGGCTAGCTAACCTCATTTGGATTATCCTCACCAGAAATCCTCCAGAAAAGGTAAAGTTCTTACCTGTTGTTTATAAATTATTAGTTAATATGATAGTTACATCATCGATGTTGAGGTGTTTAGCTAATGAGACGTGCTTTAGCAATTCGTTTACTGAAATGAATATTTAAACTGCTTGAGCAATTTCATTAACTTGTGTGATCTTTATAACTATTTTTAATATAAAACTTGAAATTACATGAGCTTTCGGAACTCTCCAAGATGGTATTCGCATTGACGTTTTTTCGGAAAAGAGAAGTAATTTGGAAATCTAAGGCTTCAAAATTAGAGATCATCTAAGCTTTTGTTTTTTTAAACTGTTATAATTAGAATTGTGACATGTAAAGTATATTGAGATAGATAAACATTCTAAGAGATATACGGATCCGATCGGGATAGGCAATGACCTTTGCTGGTGATAATGCCTACGTTGGAGAGTGTCTCAGGTCGATATGCCTTATAGGATAACAGAATGGTCAATTTAGTGGCAAAAACCTGAATGTATCGTTCTCTCTAAATCAATCTAAGCAGATACTGTTTGATACCTTTCACTTGAATAAAAAAATTGTGCTTTACTTATTCCTATTTAATATACTAATTACATATACTTTAAATATTTTAATGAAGTCAGTTTCTCATGACCACACAACAGATACACTATACAACAGTAATTAAATCGATTTAATAACTCAGAAGACTAAAGAGTAAGTACCTAAAGTCCCCTTCTAGACATCTGATAACGACGTGTATGCACGACAGCTGAGTTTTGTAAAGTACACATTTTATTCATGCCAGCTCCGGAGATCATAAATTCAAGTCAAGCATATCGCTTTAATTATTGTCTGTGGTTATAAGGCCACCCACTGTTTTTCTTTTAACATACATAATCTAATGTCAGTACCGGATATTTTATATGATAATAGGGTAATTTAATTTAACCAGTAAAAAGGACCTGCTAATGTTCGCCTAAACGAATGAGAATTGGACAAAATGAAGTTCTGCTTTAGATATTAGGGTTACCAAATATGGAGGAAGATATTTCTCTCCTGAAAAGTAAAGTTATTTCTAGTGCCCGGGTTCCGTTTTGCTCCACTTTGTCACTAACTAATTCAGGATTTTCATTACTGTTGGGAATTAATTTTCAAATCAGTTGAAATGATTTTCATGAGTGGAGATTTGAATTCTCTTGTACTTTCATGGCCGCTTATTTTAAAATTCAGTTATAATTTGTTTGATGTCAGAAGAAAGCTAACATCTGAAATTGCGCAAGTTTAAATAATGCATGTTTGCGCCATTCCTATCTTCATTTCTCCACAGCATTTAGATGGTGTAATCTGGGATTCACAACAACGAAATAAACTAAGACTTTTTAGTGTGCTCATAGTGCTCACTGGGCGGTATTTTTGAAGTATTCTTCTGTTTTCTATTACCAGTGATGGAAAGGCAACTTTATGGATTAGCCTGCAGAGTTTGTGTTTTATAGTAATTAACTGACACAACCAAATTATTTAACCCAATTAACAATTAAATGCTCAAGGGGTTCTAACTTACATTTTTTATTTTTTAATAAAACACATACCTATGTCTATGACAGCGCAAAAATACTTTTAATGACGAGAAAATCTATGAATGATTGGAACAGAAACGGAGTCGAACCGGGAAGAGGGTATTGAAGAAGTAACTATTGAAGTCAGAATATCTTCAGTACTTCAATTCTTGAAGTATTGAGTCTGTGAAGGATCTTAATGTTCAAACTTCATGATTTAATCCCCAAGTTTATGAGTGAGATTACAGTCGTAGTATTAAAAACTTGTTGCCCCTGTAATTTAATCCCTTAATTGCTCAGGACTCTCAACTTATTGGTATCCTGATATAGCCAAAGCGGATCTAGACTAACAACTACATCTACTTGCATTACGTGATCATTATAAATATCATTACTATATTTAAGTTAATTTGGTAATACTTTAGAGAGCTCTGATTATCTTCATATAGGCTTAAATGAATGTTAGTACTTGCCATTTTATACTCCCAACAGGTCAATGAAATTTTCAGTAGCCTATCAAACAAATTGATCAAATTAACGCTGCAAAGTGATTGTAGGTGATGCGGTTTTACCATTATATTGATAATGCCATGCATCCCCGGAAATTATTCTTGTTTTTCCGCATAATATAATAATTACACCAAAAACGGAATTCCACGGCTTGAAGAGGGGACGTGGAAGTAGGGAAAAAGTTTATGCGATGAGCTGAAAAGATCATCGCAAATGCGTGAGTCATCTTATTTTCGACGGCGATTATGGTTCTGCTATTTGTAAACTGATTTGTCCGTTTCCAGGTTTAAATAAGTTAATCTTATATTGCCAACAATTTTCTATCTAAAATTTAATGATTTTTAAAATTTGCTACTATAATATCAATATATCGTGCATAAAACTGCACGTATTTACCTAAAAAGTCTGCCTAGTTCTCAATCTTGTAAAGTTGTGATTATCTCACAAATTTATTGTTCATCTAATTCGCAAAAATCCCACTTCCCTAATTCAAATGAAAGTTTCCTTTCAATGACAACTTGAAGTCATTTACTTTTCCCGTGGAATTTTTTCATTATTAATTACTCGATTGCGTTTAATATAAGGCTTTACATTTATTCAAGTTTATAGGGTCTTATAAAGTTGACAAATTACTGAAATGATTATCAATAAGCAGACTACTGAAAATCGAACACTTCAATTTTCGACAAGAATTTCATACTGTATTTGAAAAATGAGAAATTTTAAATGAAATCATTTGACAAAGACTGATTGCTTGGCTGCGATGACTACCATCAATGTCTGTTTCTTGCCTTGTCTTGCCCTTGATTTATGTAAGGACGTCGATTTAGGAAGTAATTTTGTACAGGAACAAAAGGAGATGTATAAAATATCTTTTTAATTTAAACTCTCTGATTCTAAGCGAATCGCGATTAGGAGTTAAAATAAAAAGGTAGAAGAATTTCGAAATAGTAGAGCCGCTTCCATAACTTTTTCTTTAATACTTTTTAGTCCCTAAAGTAACAAAATCAGTGGTAATCAAGATGTCAACTTGAAATGATTAAAGTGAAATTTCAATAACTCATCCCATAAAAGGTAATTTTTGCTATTTTCCATTTTCTCTCATTGGAATGCAATGAATCTCTAAAATAATTGCAATTCTTGATTCTGCAACGCCATGAAATAATAATTTGCAGCACCCACGAGCTCACTTTTATGTTTGTCTGGTTTGGTGTGTTTTGCATACATACTAACTCATAATTCTGCCCTAACTGTCAAGTGCCTATCAGAGAACAATGAACTAGAAATCGGTCAATCGACTTATTGAACTTCATTTTGCCTACGTCTGACAGCTTGGGTTATTCTCTCCCAAAACTGACGCTTTGCTCTCCTCCCCCAACTCTTATTCCTACGTCTCCCTCCTTTCTCCAATAATTCATTTATAATTGCCCGATATGCACGTGGTCCAACTTATCTCTTGGTTTCCTTACGCGGGAAAGTCTATTGCATCCTGTTTATCTTAGGAAGATCATTGGTTCTGGGAGGGAATATAAAGCCTTAGCTAGCTTTACTAGAAATTAGAGTTGCTAAACATCTGTCATTATTGTCAGTACATTACTAGACAATGTATAAAAAAGGGATTGGATAAATCCAAATTTGAAGAGATAGGGAATATGGAATACCATATACTCTCCCATTACATAAATTAGAGTACTTTAAAAAACTGTTCTGAGCTTTCGAACTAAAGGTGACCTCTATGGATTACTTTACAAAATGTGCGTGATAAGGATTTCTTCAGGTTTGGTGCTATTTTTATCATCAATAAAACAGGGTACGGACTCATTGTCCTCCTGATCGTGGAATAATACATCTAGGTAAATTATTGAACAGAACTACGATTAGATCATTTAAATGTGCACTTTTGATCAACTAAGACCATTTTTAATAGCGTAAATAATTTTAAACTAACAACTCCTGAGTTGATAAGAGGGAAGGTATCTAGGTACTGTTCATTTGAAGAACTACAACAGGACCACCTACTTTATTAGAAATGGTTTTCTAATACCATTAACCATTCAAGTCGCTGAATGCATATCGACTTGCTTCAGCCACCTAACCACGGATGTGAAACATATGTTGGATCTACATTTTCATCTGTCTAAATACTTTTTAATGCCAAATAAACAGAATTTTAGTTGGGTGACAGAACTTATTTCTTGCACCTTTTCTTTATGTTAAGATAAAAATATATAATTATGAGTAATTATTAAGTATTTTTATGTTTTTGCACCTTATTGTTTAAAACAGTCTATCCCTTCAACCGTTTGTGTGAGTCAATATTATCTACGCTACATTGTAAATAATCCGAAGTAAATCTTTATAAGATTTTGCTATGATAACGAGAACCTGTGTTTTCCCTCCTCCTAGCTAAGATATTGGCTTGCAGATTGCAGAACGTTTGAGTTTGTTCGAAATTTGATCATACTGGTATTTCATTTTTTTATTACAAACAGTTCACATTATCTGCAATATTTACTTATTTCGGGATAAAAGATCAACTTACTTTCCATGGAATACCCTCGAAAACAATCCACTGCCGCATATTCCGAAGCCGGTAGATACTAATTACAACAAAATCTCCGTCTGTTTTGTCTGTTATCTGGAACGACAAACAATTCGTGTACATTAGTTCCTATTACTATGGCATTCAAAATCATGCTAGACAACATTCTAGACAAAGGCATTATTCAATTCTGGCTTTCTTTTTCATTTATTATATAATCTCCTGATATATTAACAATTTCCTCTATTATGTCAGTCTTGTCTCTAATTCAGCATATTGCGGCTCTAGTTTAGCTTTATAATTTAATTATTTTTCAACTTCGATTTTAGCCTCGAGAGAAGTTTCCCTGTTTATTACCGGATTTAGTTGTTTTTAGTTATTGTATGATCACTCCATTTTAACTAGGTTTTAATCTTCCTTCTTTTAACTGATTCCTCAATGTTGTAACCTGCTCTCCAATAAAATGTCATTTCAAACGCAGGTTAGCCCACCTCCTTAAACGGGGTTGCTTGATTAGGACTGCCAGCTTCATTATTTTTAAAAAGTGAATGAATAAAAAATTAGAGGGGAAATTTATTTGTGATTTTTCATCCAGATCAATTAATCGGACTGGTTTAAATCGTATCCTATCGCAATGTCAGTTATTGAGTGACGTGCGTGTGCCCTATTTATCGGTACCATATCAAGGTCAAAAGCATTGGAATAACATGCAGTATTTATAAAAACATTCAGCTTTAAAGTGATTTCAATTTAAATTTTGTGTCAATTATAGAAAGAAAGTTAACTGAGCAGTAAAAAGATCTACTATGCCCTGCGGTAATAAAATTAAGTAAGAGGAAGGGAATTCCCATATCTTATACATTATAATTACAAATTGCAATTATCTATTTTCAAGCACTTTGAATGAAATCTTTTGCAGCACTCGATTGGGGTTATGAAGAACCCGCATTTGCCATATCTTTCGTTGACAAGAGTGAATCAGTGTATTTAGCCAATCCTATCACAGAGGATTGATCGCTAACTTGGCCAACGTATGCGTCTATCATTGGGCTAACGATAAACAGGCAATTTTTACAGGTTTCCGAAATGCAACAATTAGACTTAATATGCATATGTATATCTTTCTATTGCCAAGGAAAGGTTATTCACTTCTGCACAAATTCAACGAGTCAGTTTTACTTTCTTAGAGCTTACTGTAAGGAGCTACAGAATTGTCCAATTTTAGCTCCAAGCTGACGGGGATTCAATAGCAACCAACACGGAAAATAATCTATTTCTCATAATTTTCCGGAATTCAACATTTAGGGCATAGTCACAAGAAAAACAGATAATAAAATTTAAAATGAGGCAATTCTTCGAAATATATGAAACTACGCCGAAATTGCAATAGGCTTTAAATACATCTTCTCTTATAGAATTTACCTTAATACAAATGTTAATGACGCCTTCTTTATTTGTAAGTAGATTATTTAGTTATTATCCCTATTAAGACTAAATCTATAAATTTTTCATATTAGGAAAGCATCTGAGCATGAGAAACTGTAAATCAGCCCAAATGGGTCAAGAAAAGGAAACCTAATAGAAAAAAAGAGGTCAAAAGTGGAATACAATATTTGATTCTTGAGTCAGTTTGTAGGCTTTTGAATTCTTAGGTATAGTTCACTGCTCCATGTTCTGATATTCCGATTTTCCCATTTCCCGATTTACTGTCCAAATGGATTCGTATTTGCGGCGACCAGTTCATTGATTTTGATAATTTTTTTAACAACTCCTGGTAAATTTTTCTTCCAATGGCCAAGGAATTAGAAGATAATAAGCGTTAACCCCTGTTAACATACCAGAACCCACTAGAGTTCATTTAGACTATAACAACGTTAACTTTGAAGGGCAGAAACATTCATCATATAAGATTTATTGAACTACATCTCTAGAAAAGTTTAAGAAAGTCAAATTTTACATTATAATAGGATTTTCAATTTACCAAGAATGTTCTCAAAGATTAGTAGTTGGGTAAATGTTTCGTTCCTATTATCAGAAAATCGGTGGTCGGTAGGAAGGTACAAGTGTATTTCATACCAAGAGAAAGTTGAAATAAAAGGTGAAGAAAGATCACGCAAGCAAGAGGAAGAATACACATGGAGTGAAAGTTAACTGACTGGCATGGTTTGTATGTTTGATGAGCAAACATAAACCTCTCATGGTAGTCAGGAGGGAGCACAAGTGAATCATCTCGGGCTTTCACTTTTTTATTGTCCACAAAGCTGTATAATTTTCTTGCGTATGTTTTATTTTTCATTCCGGTTTGGAAAAAGGGTAACCAAGTTCCCTTTCTTGTTTTAAACAGCTTATCCATCTCATTATACGCTTACAAATTGGTCACACAATGTCACCTTTTATAAACTCGGAAGCCATGTGAGATGAAAAATTCGGTCGGTTTAAATTCCTAAAAGACTAATTTGTTGCCAAAATTTCAGTAATGCATTTAAGCAGAACATTTGAAAGTAATTCCATTCCAAATTTTACGTATTTAAAGACAGTTCATATCGAATGTGAAGCAGAAGTAATTACCATCCTCTGGGAACTGAAAAAGAAGTCACTTAGGCAAAATTTGTTTTTGCATCGTCATGGAACACTTAAATTGGTATTAATAGAGTAAATTTAATTTAAACACGTAAGAAAATATTTTGAAAATTTTGATTACTTACAAGTGTCTTCCACTGATAACAAAAAAATGTGAATTCAGATTGCTTTCATTTTGAGGTGAAGAAACAAAATTTGGGATTAATTGATTTGGCATACCTTAGGTCAATATCAGGAGAGTTTAGTGCCCACTGACTAGCAATGAATCGAAAAAGTAATATATATATATATATATATACATAGTAAACTATCGCAGTTATTTGATGGGATTCTATTATTCAGTTTTGTAATTAGCAGGTAAAATTTCCCATTCTTTTACAAAATGGAATCCAGTCCCATTCACTCCAGAGTTTGAAGTTGGAAGTGAATTCACGCATACCACGATGTTGATCATAAGACACTTCCTTTTTACTGCTGATACATATTTGATAATGCCGTTAATTTAACAATTTGAGGCGGATTGCTTTTTTCGGCTCAGTTTGTTGAATCTAAATCATGTCAGGTTGGGTTTGACTACTACTGATGGCTAATAAGCACCCACCGGTTATGTAAACTGGAATATTTAGCAAAACTTATTTCAAAAATTATCAGGCAAAATCGAATCGTGCTATATTTTTTGAAAATATGTTATTTATTTAAGATGAAAAGCGTTTAAATAGCGTTATGGC
The DNA here is from genome assembly GCA_900708905.1 of Hymenolepis diminuta. Taxonomy (NCBI): domain Eukaryota; kingdom Metazoa; phylum Platyhelminthes; class Cestoda; order Cyclophyllidea; family Hymenolepididae; genus Hymenolepis; species Hymenolepis diminuta. Next base: position 1,321,296 of record CAADRB010000013.1, on the reverse strand, counting down.
TACAATTTCCTGTTCATTCAGACCAATCATACACCCGCCATTTATTATGATTGAAGTCCTTGCATACGACATCAGCCGATTAATGATATTTTTATGATCCTTTCCTAAAATAACTGTGAAAATGTTAGGAACAGAATTTAGACATAACAAATATTAAACTACTTACAAATGATAGGATTGGGAGACGGTAATAGAAACCGCTTGGGAGATATGAGTTGCCAACGCCAAGACAAGGCGTGTAGCTTACAATGTCAATTCATGTCTGTCAGTGCTCTGATATCCCCCTACCACTTTTTGTAATATGTTTTAGGGAATAACTATTCAAATACTAATTGATTTTAGATTTGCATAAATATTATATTTCTCTTAATAAAATAAATACTTTTTGGCCATTTATAGAGGAAGAACGTCATACATGTTTAGTCATTAAAAATTTTTAAAACAGCGCGTATATCACTAGCTAACCAATCAGTGGGCATCAAAAGTTGCTCTGTTGGAACTACACTAAACATTCCACTGTCGTTACAACGTATCTTTCATAATAAATCGTGCAAATAACCAATAGGTTTGTTGATCAACGAAAATAAATCATGTGTACAATGCATCGGCTAAATATGCAATAAACATCTTTGCTCCTCATCTTTGTTCGGTTTCAACTTTTAATTGAATTTGTGATTCACTTCGAAATATATCAGTAACAAGCGTAAAATATTTTAAAGGTACATAATGCTGAATGCAAAACCGAATAACATACCAGGAAGGAACTGAAAAACAGATTTGTTCTCGTAAAGAATGGTTTTTGTTTCGTCAAAGTCTACGCGGCATATAAGACTCCGTTTTAAAATGAAAATTATTCGAAAATCGCGCCAGAAATTAAATTAATTTTGGCATATAAGAAGTCAATTTAAAATATTTAAAAATTGTATTTTTCAAACTGAATATTCCCTAGTAAAGAAGATTTTGTATATTTGGGTACAATATAGTCTTAATTCTAAGATATACACAATAAAGTTAAAACTTTTCTATTGGTGGGAACAACTTGAATTCTGAAGTTCATTACACATTTGTTGTCATTATTTAAATTCAACGTCTCCAGGATTTCTTGGAGATGTCTCCTCCTAGACTCATTTCCCAATATTAATGGGCGTAATGGAAGACGGGTTTTACACTTCACCTTTCTCGTTTCGATTCAAAAAAACTTGGGCCTCTTTGTTGTCCCAAGTATTTTATGTAAAGTTTTAGCCTTCATTAAGTTTTTTGAAATTTATGTAATTTTTTTACTAATATTAATATTATCGGTTAAAATAAAAAAATTATTGCCACTATTTCACAGTTAAATTGAAAATTTCCTTTCGAATTTTATTCATCTTAGCCCTATAATTTTGTTCACAAAAGAAATTAATTATGTTCCAAGGCAGCATTTCTATTTTTATTTATGCTGGGGGTTATAAATAAGCTTTCCATGTGCTCACTCTATGATAAGATGGGAGCACATAAAATGAATAGTAAATCCGAACCATAAATCCGATTTTAGGTTGAGTTAATATTCAATAAAACTATGCTTAAGAATTGTTAGGTCGGAATTTACGCTGAGATTTTGCTCACAAAATAAAACAAAATTAAAATTCATTGTAGTAAATTTCAAAATTTGCTTAAAATATTGGCCTAAATATTTCTACACTACTGGAGATTCCATAATAGAATCTTTAGCCTTGAATTGTGAATGACAGATCCTGAGAACATTCGTACTGATATGGTATAAGTATAATAATAAGCAATGATTTATTACGATGGATAAGTGTGAATAAATTTTCATTGCCTTAAAAAAATGATATAACATTTAATTTGTCCAATATCTTTATATTGATTAATTTCCTCTTATTCTGTATCACACAACTGTAGTGAATTTTTTTTGATAAATGGTTTGATAGAGGCTATAGTTCTGGCGGAGTTAGATAACAACTAACGGTCTGCAGCTAACAGATTACGGCAGCAATAAAAATCATCACTTCGTAGCTGTTTGAGTAAGAGCTAACAACAATTGTGAAACAGAACACCAAGAGTTGAGTTGACCAAAGATGTATTCAAGGAGGTCAGAACGAGTTTGAAACGAGTAACAGAGAGGGAGAGAGAGAGAAGCGTGCTGAGGAAGAGAGGAAATGAACAGGATCTGTCGGAGTCCGTAACTGACCAGTGTGTGTTGTTGCGTCTGGAAAAACAAGGGTAGCTTTATATGAGTCACTTGGGTAAGGCCACGCCAGAGCTTGAGCGCAGATGTGCCTTTTATATGAAGCGAGGCGGTTATAGATAAGGGGGAAAATTGATGGACGCTTCTAGACATGTCTGACACGGGTCATGCGTCATAGGGACATAAATAAGGTAACTCCAACTTCGTGGGCGTATTGTCGTAGAGAATGCGAATAAAAGGTAATTCTGGAAACGCATAGAGAGTTATCCTTCAGTTCACTAACCAAGTAGGCACTGAAATTCATTTATTATTTACACAATTCCTTTCGCTTTTGTCTGACTTATTTATTTTCCCATAATCATTAATTTTATTGAAATCTCCTCCGCAATAACTGTTCCACTGTTAAGTTCTTTATTTCAACTCTTATCTAAAGCTTTCAACTAAAAGCATCAAACGTTTTCTTTACCAGAATATTCAAAATTAAACTACACAACAAAAAAGAAGTGATGTGAAAATTGGTTAATAAAGCTTTGAAATTTTGAAATTTTTTTCATAAATTCAATAGAATAATTTGTTTTGTTAAAGTCTCTTTGGAGGAAAAATTATTTCAATATCCAGTGCAGAAATTTTAGTTAATTCCAATTCCCCAACCGTCCAGTTTAAACTGGCTAATTTCTTTTTTTTCATACAGTCGAAACCTAAGTACAGTTAATTATGCCCACTGTTAACCTTGATTTTTGAAGTCACTTAGAGTTTTCGTTAACCAAACTACTAAATCAAATGGCAAAAGGGCGAATATATTAATAAAATTATCGAATTTAATATGAATTTAAAACGTGAAATGCCATTTGATGCATGTTGAGGAATATTTTGACTCTTTAATTAAGTCACATTAGTTTTTACATTTACATATGTGAAAATGGAAGTCATTTTATAATAACACCTTCTGAATAAATATATTTTTATTTTGATATATTGCCACAAGGACTTTTAGTCTATTTGGCAGCCTGATATTCAAGACGAAATTAAGCTGGAGACTAAGCGACTGGTTTTCAAGTGCGGTCATTCTCACCTTAATGATCTAGTTCCGGTAGTATATATTAGAAAATAACGTTTTAATGGTACTGCAAAATGTGATTATAAAACATTCATTCCAATAGAATATAATTTTAATGGCCGCATTAAAGTTTAGGGATGGTAATTAACAAAGAAAATTATTTATTAGTGGAATAAAGAGAAACGATATAGCACAAAAGAACAGTTTATTTATGTTGAAATGGTCAAAATTTTGAGCCTAAGTTATTCATAAAGCAAAATAGTGCCCATAAGCGGTTGAATGGCCAGTATCCCAAGGAAATAAACTCGTATCTCATATGAAGATGACGTATGGGTGTAGTTAGAGTAGTGTAAGCCTTAAGAGTGCTGAAAATATACCCTTAACCTTATCGGACAAAAGCGAACCATATATCTGGAAACAGAATTGGCCAACTAGAATGCTTAACTGGGAGCTCATTGGCTAGATCAGACTGCATAGTCATCAGTCGCTATCGCTCGTGGAGAGGTCAGGCGCATATAGAGCAAATGGCTGTCTGGTCTTACCATTAGTAAACTTTATGCTTTTTTATCCAAATTTCTATCTTTCATACATCTTGCAGACTTCATGCTCTTCAATGTTCATTTGTCCCATCTATATGCTGCTCCTTAATAAAGATCTATTTAAACCGTGCTATATACAACAGTATAGTTAATGGAGTTCCACATAAGAACCGCAAAGTTTTTGACTGGGCTTCGATTAGTATGGCTCATGACTGTATCTTGATCAATATGTGGGCACTCGTCGCCCCTAGCATCTTGGCAATTAGACTTGACAGAATTGCCACCGATAAGCTGACCTTTAACTTCCATTTTATTTGTGTAAACTAATATTCTTTCAACTTGATAAATAAATAGTTTCATGTGCAAAGCACCTCAATATTTTTCCCACAAATTACATTAGATCTGGGTCATTTGTTGTTGTGACTATATTGAGTATCGAGCGGCTTCCATACCCAATGTATATTCCCAGTCATACTAAATGAAATAATTAAGTAGTATGAAGTGATTAAATTGGCATATCAGTGTTAAAAGATGAACAAAGGAGGGGATTATTCACTAAATCCATAAATGGACTCAACTTACCAGCTAGAGAATCATAAGATATGGCTGGTTTACGATACACCATGCCATTTTATTTGAATATCCAATCACAGGTAGATAAATTGTTTTCTGAAAAGTGAAGGTAATGCATACTCATATTGATTGGCTAAGCAAAAGCGTTAACGATTTCATCTGTCAGTCGTCCTTGGTTAAGGAACACCACTAAGTGCCAGACAACAAACGATTTTAACACGCGAGATACATGATAATCTTAATACTAATTCCCAAATAGAATCTGCATATTGTTCTTAAATATTTTATTTTAAATGTTAAACTAAGATGCAAACATTTTCTTCTTTTAATCTTCTAGTGAAGTTCCAATTCACAAACAATTCTCTTCCCCTAGTCATTATAGCGTAAGTTAAACCTGAAATTACAAACGACACAAAGAATATCCTGCACTCTTGCTTACCACAAAAAGGAACTTTCAAGGAGAAATAGCCGACGCATTTATTTTAACGACCATCCTTGCATCAAAATTGTGTGTCGATAAAAATTAAAGAAAGGAAACTGTCACTGTGAAATAAATATAAACGCTTGAGATCTGGATGTATTTATAGTAAATGCTTGTCATAGTAAATAGATGAAGTAGATAGCAAAAGGGGCAAATGTAAAAGAAATAAGTCTAGTAATGCTTGTACCGCTGAAATTGCAATTTTAAACATTACCCTCTGGATGATAGTCATCGAAACTGTAGTGGGTTTAATCCATTTTTTCAGGACCTCGAATACACTAAAAACGAACTATTATATATGCTTTGTAGCGTGTATATATCCCTCTAACACTGGATACGTAACAACGTACTGGGAAGTATCATGCTTGTCATAACAAGGAATTATAAATGATGAAGCCGGTGGAATCATTCTTCACCGCTAGTAAATGTCTTGGGTCATGTTAGGACCAATTTCTTTCTTAACAGAATATGAGTATATTTTAATCTGTGCTAATTTATTGCCTAATAGACACATTTCTAGACTTGATTTCTTTTTCCCTATTTTATATGTGAGATTTTGATTTCTATTTTGAAATCTTTAATCAAAAATGCCACTTTTCCTCATGGAGGGGAAAAATCATTTCAAAAGTCGACGCTGTCAGAGAAATATGATCATAGATTTCTCTTGGTTGGAGACTTATAATCACCCATCATTCATTGAGTGAGGATTGAATGAGTCTTTGACCTCTTTTGCGAGGGACTTGCCTATCGATAGCTAAGAAACTGGTGTTGCTAATTCTTCTTACATATTTCAAATGCCAAGACAAAAAGCAAAATTTAACAACTTTTATTTGTGAATAAAAACATTCAAACACATACACAGGGAATGAAAGTTCAATTTTAAGAGGTGGAAGGGTATAGGGATTGAGAGTTAGGTGACAGTGAAATGTCTGCTTCCTTTAAGCATCAGGATTATTGGGACAACGACTTCTCAAGTCAAAGTTTACTCAAGATTTTCTCCTTCAGTCTGCTTCAAATGGAATATCTAGAAAATCACGATTTCATATAGTCTCGTAGCCATTTACTCCACATATTTTATGGCACTCTTTTGCTGGATAATGGAGGTAACTACGTTTGCAGACTATCTTTGGATTTATGATGGTCGATTTGCAAGTACCTCCTCAATTAAATTTTTTTTCAGAAAATCAATGACAATGTGGATTCACACATATAGCTTCTCTTCAACGTACACATTTGAATTTTGGTTGTGGTATAATGCTGCTAAAAATAAAATTCTTTATAGAAATCATCTTCATCTAAAATTTGCCTACTTCCTTGTTGAACTCCTGTTAAGGCAGCTGCCAGTAATTTTCCTAACTAACTCATTGGCAATAAAGGCTTTAGAGGTACCTGGTTTTGATATTTGTATTTTTCATAAAAATGGCAACTGCTCCATGCTTATTGAAGTTTATATAACATTTATAAAGATAGAAATTATCCATCTGAAAAGTATATTCCTCACAATTCAAAAATATCTACATTATATAGCGTTTTAAAATTGCGGTTTTAATAATAATGCTTTGCGTAATGAATACAAAGAAAATTGTTTAAGAGCCTTTGTTTAACCTTGCCTTGTTTTTCTAATTTAAATAACACCCTTAGTAGATTCTGGGGTTATTCCCTGTTTTCCATACCCGACACCTGTACTTTTGGAAGTAGGTGGGTGCTTATGAGATAACTGGATCCTATTGGGAAGAACGGGATGATTTTCATTTTGGATTTCAAATAAGCATGTTCTCCTACACTTAAGCAGATGCCAATCAGCATCCGACGATTCAGAATGACAAAGATTTTGCTAATCAAGACTATAACCTACAACTGCATATCGCAACTCATTGGCACCGACCACTAAACTTGAGTGACGACTGGTGAAGAAACTATTTTTTGAATGCTTGGTAAACCAATGTGGAATCTTGGTCGGTGCTAAATGAAGTAATTCATCCCATAAATATGGTTTCATCTCTATATTTTTACAATAATATAAAGAAATACAAAAGCAATTCTTCTATACTTGAATTCTATTCTACACTTAACTACAAATAACCTAAGAGATTCCAATATATTCAAAACTCATTGGAGAAAGGCATTCCATAATGCTAATTTTGAATGGCAAGATAGCATTCCAAAGTCCCGTATTTGAGAATTTACTGAATTTGAATAAAAAACTGACCTATGCCTTATTACGCATCGTGTAGGTTACAAATTTAATAAACAAGTATAATAATTTTCTTTCCTGTTGTCTATACACTGATTGCCAACAACTATTTCGTCTACTCTTGACTGAATTTTTATAAGAATATGGAGATGTCCTTGGAAGTACATTTTACTGCACAAGAAAAAAGACGAATGAATGATTTAACATTGTCCGAGGAAAAAGACACTTGTACTTTTATAAAAGGAAAGGAAAACTTCGCATATATTCCAGTGTTTACGAGACAAGAAGGTCAATAAAGGGGATTATACCGTAAACCGAAATCAGTAACTTTAATAAAATATAGATTCAGAGTAGGTGGGTTTACAACGGTTGAGTATATTTTTAAAACAAATTCAAAAGGCGGGCATAAGGTGCAAACTCTTTTTAATAGATATTATGAATGCAATTTTTTAATTAAAACCTGTTGTTACAAATTTTTGAGCTTTAAAATTAAATAAAATTTAGCTTACCTCACGTGTAAATATAGAATATAGTGGAGCTGAATAAATTTTATATGTTTGTTTATTAATAAATATAGCATACCATATTTTGATCGGTCAAGCTGATGCATGACTACAACAGAGAAGGAATAATTTGAGGAAAGTTCAGGAAGATTTGATCGATGTAATTCGGAACAATTAATTCTTCTCCTCTCAACTCAAAAGACATCTGCTGCTTCTTTTTCAAACAACTATTTACATATTTTTCACTAAAAATATGTTGAAGGCGTTTATAAGACTTAAAACAACTGGAAGTCCTTGTTGATAATTCCGCTGGGGGAACAGTGATCTTGTCGATAGTGCAAAAGCATTGATTTCTTGGCAGCTTTACATTTCTTTGTTTTGCTCAAATGTTCCTAAGATGAGGATTCTCGGTATAAGGAACAGGAACTGATGCAGTTGACTCTTCTAGCCATGACGATCCAGTCGAAGCAAATACTTTCTCGGCGTCCAGGTCGATTTGCCCTAGCCAAGACTTTTTGCCGACTTTCTGCTTTAATCCATCTTGAAATCTGATGACTCAAAGAGGCTTTATGTGAAGAGAAACGGAAAGACTTTTATACTAGACCAAATACGAACTCTTGTTCATTGAAGCTTGGATACGGGATTTTCCAGACAACTCAGTTTTGATAGCTATTGACATTATTATCCTCCGAAAGAGCAACCCCCAACTCATCCTTCTCATCGCATTAAGGAGAATTTTAAGAGTGCTGTTTTCAGACGCCTTTAGTAATATTTTGGAAAGGCCTTGCTTCTACTCTTATTGATAATTGTGTACATCTGATTACTACTGAATTAATTCATTTTGCAATGATCACTTAAACTGCTTATGATTACAATACATATGATAATATTATTAACTGCCTGAATATTTTGATGCCATTAAAAGGCATTAGAAAGCTGTACATTCGACGGTGGTTAACGGTAATTAATATGTCTAATAGATATGGGGCTGAATGTGAGAAAACACGTGCCACTTAATAAAAGTGCCGCGCAATAAAATGTGTACCTGTAAACATCGTGCCATATGATTAACTCTTCGGATCTAGCGACAAATTTTATGATTTCAAACATTTATCTGAAATAGTGTCTAAATGATGGAGTAATAATTGTTAATATTAATCAGATCATGTAAGTATACGGTGTTCGAAAATATTATGTTCAATGACTTTCATTAAATTTCTAATTAAATATAAGTTCTGGTTGGAACCAATGAAAGAATATTACTTTCCCGGGTGAACTCAATTAATGTGGGACTGAAGTTTTTAATCTCTCGATTCGGTTATTATACAACATCAAACCCTATTTATCTACAGCGTCTTCCTAAATAGTTTGCTTGACATCTGTCATCTTCCACGTGATGGAATTCCTTGGAAAATGATATTAAAGCATAATACTGCTGTCCAAACTAACATGTGGTTGGATTTTTAAAATATCGTGGAAAAATGGACCATATTTTTTCTCGTTGTAAATGTAATGGCTAATGAACTTGGTCAATGTAAGTCAAAAAGGGTTCCTCATAAGTGAGATTAAGTAAATTTCTTGGGTGTTAAATTAGATACAAAATTGAGACTCAAAGTCTGAAGGAAGAATGCATTTGCACTAGGGTTAACTAGTTTTGATTCTGAAAAATAGCATTATAAAACTCTAATAAAAGGAGTTTAAATAAACACTTATAATAGAGTTATCGGTCCGAAACTTTAAGATTGATGGACATACAAGGAAACATTTATCAGCAGGGTACAAAGATTAGGGAAAACTGATTAATTTCGGGTCAAACAACGAGATTTGACAACTTTCTACCATGGAAAAGTATCCAAATAGGGATAGCTCGGTTTTAAGAAGGATTGCAGCAGTTAGAATGGGCCAGGGAATAGGGAGAAACCCCGTTCATCTGAGCTTAAGGATAACCAGGTTAACTGTCTTTTTGAATTAAATTTTAATCAGCTTTTCTTATTGTTTTTTCTCCACATATTTTTTATAGAAAATTCGGATGACAAGGACCCATGTAATTTAGCAATCGTCCTTTTCATCCATCTACTGGACAAAGAAATCTTTTGGTTGAGAGATCGTCTTTGGGTTTATCGGAATCAATCTGCCAATAAGTGCTGCATGACATTTCCTTTCGATTAGAATTCTAACGCATTTTATTTTCCCAATAATAAATTTACTCAGTAATAGTTACTATTTCCCCTCTTTTTAGAGTGAGATTCGAGGGACTTTACCTTAGTTGCTTTTCACCGTCCTTTGTTGGCAATATCAAAGCTGCGTTCATTTTACGATGCAGTCACGAAATGGATTTCCTTACAGTAAATTAATAATAAAATGGAATTTTCCTATTTGGGTTTGGTGAAAAGCCAAAACTAGCCCTGTCACAATACTTATAGATAAATATCCAGAACTTCCAATAATTCCAAAATCCATTAAATTATTGCATTTTCAAAGTTTGATGAATGAACTCAACTTCAATTAACCATTAGAGCACCGGTTATTAACAAGCACAAAATGAAATTACGATAACCGGTTGCGTGTTGGCGAGTCTCGAGCTTGTGACCCCCGATTTGACAATTTTTAATCCCGACCTATCACTTTGTAAACGTGCAAAGTAAAAATGAAGTGTAATTTCCCATTTATATTTACTTGTTCAAATTTTTTACTCCCAATAATTTTAATTAGATTGTTTGTTCCGAGTAACGGGATATTGAAATGTGCAAATCAAACGATTTTTACACCAAACAGTACTTAAATAAGGTAAAGCGTAATACTGGTCTTTTAATAAAAGTGAATCCGCCAATGAGAAAGCTTTAGTTTAGATTATCCCAACAGCTGATTGTATCCACCAATAAGGTCATCCTCACCTTTGCCAATCAGCAATGGCGCAAAATTATACCTTACTAAATTCAGTTACATACTTAGGAAGGGCATCACTGCACACAAATGAGGTTAATTTCATGGAAGTCATTCAATCATGCCTGATATGAATTCAGATAGCATTAATTCACCGAGTAATAGGCTAACAGACAGTCGAGACAAATGGTCTGCCATACGAAGATTGAGTGAACAGCTGACAGAAGCCACTCTAGCAGCAATGCAAAAGGCGGATGCTAGCTTCCCTGGCAAACCCCTGCTCGATGTACCTATACTGACTTGCCAGCATTGTCACAAACTAGATCCAATTTATTTCAGCGATTCCGTAGACGAGTCTAAAACGCCTACAAACTGGCATCCAAGTTTACGACGTTGCGGGAGATCCAAGAGTGTCGCTTTATCTGGTCTTGATCGAGGATGCAAGTACTGTGCAGCTTATTTTTATCAAAACCCATTAAAAGATTACGTCTGGTCACGACCAAATTGTCAGTCAAATAAAATTTCGGCGTGGCGGCATAGTCGATCTTTTCATTCTCGAACATCTAGTGCGATACCTGGAGAAATTGATACGGATGAAATCCCCATCCTTAGTGGACTCTATCGAGATGTGAAATCCGCAGACCGGAAAAAGTTTTCTAAAGTTAAAAGGAGATCCAGTTCCCTAACTGTGCTGCCAGCAACATCATCCCAGCACACTCAAACAATATTCTCTAGTATAACTCCAGTCAATGAATATATCAATACCTCAAATAAAGCAAGATTCGGATTAAAATCAGGGTCTTTCTACACAAAACAGGCCACGGGTCTTCGATTCCAATTACCGGCGGCACTTCAGAAAACTAAATCTGTTCGGAAACGTGGACTTGACTTTGGTTTGCGTAAAACTCTCTCTGTGACAAATGCAATCGTTCGAATGCCCATTGAATCTGCAACATCGTCAAGTAGAAAGAATTTAATGTATAGTAACACTACAGGTGGTTCTGCTAAGAACTCCCTTCTTCTCAACGCAACTTCATCTCCATCAATTGCAAAATCTACTCAGGACACCCCACCGTATGCTCAACCTAATAAACTTGGAAGTGTTAATCGTGCCACCATAATACGAAATGAACTATACAATGCATCGGAAACAGGAAGTCTTCGATCCCTTCCCACAGGGCAAATTTTGGATCTCTTATACCGAGAGGAAAAAGATTTAAAAGATGGCCTAAGAGCTTCTACGACTAGGAGACATAGTCAATCTGACAGATATTTAGAACTAACACGTGGATCTATTGAAAAAGAAGACGATCATGTTCACTTAGAGGAGGATATTTTGATCAAAGTTGGGAAGAGAGATGTTCGACTTCAAACAATGGAGGATTTTGAGAAAGAGATCAAGTCTAGCTTTAACATTCCTCGAATTTTGAATGAAGAAGACCAAAACAAGGAGCCCGTAGAGGATGTTGAAAGGGACGCTGGAGGAGGTCTTGATGAATCCACAAAGCAAAGTTCGAAAGAATATTGGAAGGAGCAATTTCTATTGTTTTTTCAACCATCCGATAATAAACTGGCCAAGAAACTTTTTGGCACAAAAGTTGCTTTGAACAAAGAACGCACTAGACAAAGGAAACAAGGAAAGTGGATCATACATCCGGCTAGCAACTTCAGGCGAGTTAATTGCTTTTTCCCAATATTGCTCTGTTTATTTATCGATTTATTTATCCTCAAAATTTATTTATTTAGCAGGATTTACTAATTTATAACTGGCGCTATGCAATTTATCTGCTCAGTTGTGGATAAATATTTCATTACTTTTTCTAGAAGATAGACGATAAGATCAGAGTCCAATAAAGTAGGGGATAAGCAGAGATTGGAAAAGAAAATAAACTGTAAATAAAACAATTTTCACGCTTTCTTCATTTCAGGAAGCTAATTTCCTTAATCTGCCCAATTTTCTCTTAAAAATTTAACTAGCCTCCCATTTTGTATACAAAGACGTGCTATTAAAGGATAAGTCTTCTCAATTTTTGCATTTTTGTAATTTAAAATGAAAACTCAAAGCAAATTTTAGCATAATATTATTATTAGTACAAATAGGAAAAATATGATTAAATCTCCGCCAATTTTAAAGTAAATAGAAGCGAATTTTTCCGCTTTCAAATTAATGAGGTTCCTTTTTATAGTAGGAAGTGTTGATTTTTTCACTATTCAACATATTTTGCATCTGCTTACAATCTAGGAAATGTATTCGAAAGAAGCAGAGATCTGTACTCGCATAATTTAATATATAAATTCTAAACCCCCAAATGGAGCATAATCTACATTTTTAATGATAATCAATCTTCCCTCTACATTAACAAATAGGTCTTTTAAATTTTCTGCTATAATAATGCGTTGTATGTGCCTTATTTCATCTTCTATCTTACATGAGAGCAGAACTGTTACACTTTTTGAACTTGTGTTTGTCATGCTGATATGATATCCAGGTAGAACAATAACCGTAACTAATTGCAACTTGGATACAAAGGAGCGATATTGTAATTGTCCTAACTCTTATGTAGAGTGGTAGCATCGTATAGGCACCATTCCGTTAACCATGTGTGTACTGATGAGCATTGCACCTATTCCACTGGCAAATTAGACATCAATAAACATTTAGTATGTTTTGTTTTGTCAAGTCAGTAGTAAACAATAGATAGAAATGGGTGTAATGGGAAATAAATCCTGAGTATCATCAGTCATCAACTTAAATAGATCACTAGTCCTAAAAGTTCAATCCCTGAAATGTTCCATCTGAATCAACCAATTTTGATCGTAACAACTAACCGGATTATGTGGTCAGCAAATATTTAGTAGTCAAGTGAGTCTAGAAGGAAATAAATATGTTGAACCAGAGCATATTAAAATTCATTTGGGTTGCAGCTCAATTAGCTTCCCTTTTTTGTTATTACTAACGAAGGATCCGATTAATCGACAGTTTTTTTACGTATGCACTATGTGCTTCGTGTATACTTCAAACTTCCTTTCTAAGTAACTTTTAATTTACATTCGTGTTCAAAACCAACTTGTCTACATTAAAAGGATATTAGAGAAGGCTAAATAAAGTTAAAATTTCTGTAACATCGAGAAAAATATTTCACTAACATACTTAACGAATTTGAAAAAAATTCATATAAAGTTATTTTTTTGAGCCTCTCCGAGCTGTTCTATTTTAACTGAATTGCTGATAGTCTCCTCTACCACCAACCGTGGAAATTAATCAACCAGTCAACAATCTCTAAATATGCATACCGTGTCAAATGAAGAGGATTGAGCCTTTTGAAAATATAGACAACCCAATGCTCCCTAAATCATGTAAAGTCCGTGATGTCCTGACTTTATTACTCGTTTACTGTTGACCTCCTCCCCCGTTTCATGTCTAATTGGACTCGTTGACCTTTTCACTCATTTAGGCGCCTTCCCGTTTACCAAACTTTCGCCATTTTTTCTGTGCCATGAACGATAAAAATAAGGAAAATTAATGTGTAATATTTGTGCGTTCAAATCTTATTCTTAAAGTTAATATTTAATAAACGAAGAAATTAATAAACAAATGAATAAAAATCTGTGACCTTAAGTATGTTTAAAAATAGGTTACTGTTAATATATTATGCAATTTAATTTATTTTGCCGAGATTTTTGAGGAAATTCAAGCTATTCACATTTAATATGACCTATAAAGCAGGAGGAAGATCTAAATGTCTGATTACTTGAATTATGACCGTACGGATAAATAAGTTTGTCGGATCTTCATATATTAGGACTTTTTTCTGGAATACAATCGTAAGGATTGTATGGAGTTTGTTCTCTAATGCGCCAGTTAGAGATTATTTCTGACCAAAAATAAGAGTAATTTTCTTAATTTAATTTGCTTCTATCGCTTGTTATTAATTAATTACTTTATTTCCCTTCTGTTGGCGCTTCTAGTTCGTTAGTGCAAGGCGCTTCTTTCTTGAAAAAGAGGGGGGCAAAAAAATAATTTTTTTTCTTGTTACTGGGGTTAGTTTGTTCGACGTGATTAGTGTGGGAACAAGAATCAGAAAACTTTAACAAATCACATTGAACGGAATCAGAAGCAGCTTTTGCTTTATATCTCTTTCTTTTAGTAAGTAATTTAAATTAAGTCAAGAATGAGATGCAAATACGTAACTGTCTAAATAAAATATTAAAAAGTGTAAATTCTTAAAAATTAAAAAATTAATGCGTTTAATAAGTTTAAATATATTTATTACTTGTGTTTCTTTGAAAAGATATGTGAAATAAACGGAATAGATAGGAATCTTAGTTAGAAACCAATCAGGTTGGCATTGTTTGCGTTCAAATATCCAATTATACCTTTGGAATATGTTAATTAAAACAAAAACTCGGTTTTAAAAGAATCATTAATAATTCTAACTTTATTATTTTCATTACTATCTGAATTTGGTACATCATATAATATAATTAAAACTCGAGAAAAAAAGTCCAAAAAAATAATTTTTGACTTTTGAAATTGGATTTATCGAGCCATCTATGGCTAGTAGATAGGAATTAAAACATAATTTTTTTCTCAATTCTTCCATATTGCCTAAGAATAATTTGAAGAATTTATTTTTTTCCCTCAAAGGATTAACTGATGTAGGCTATACAGTCAACCGTAAAAACGTTCCACCGCGCAGCAACTCTACAACGCAGATTTTACACGTCCATAATCTGAGAAACTTTAAAAAACCTCTAAAACTTTTTCTTTATCTGTTCTTTGTGTCTATTCTCAAAAAATGGCGGCAATTTTTTCATCTCAGACACTCTTTTTTTTTCATTGTCTGTCTCGTGTTAAAATTGATTAAAAATTTTTTCCCATTATTTAAACTTATTGCTAAATCCCTAATCTATTGCTTTCTCATAACTTAAACAAAAAACTGAAACATTTTTATTTAATTTAATAACTGCTAGTTAGAAATATTACTTGACTTTTGTCTAACGCTTCTAATTTAAAATCTGTATAAACCATATATTACTATCAAACGTTTTACTCATGAGAAAAAATCTGAATGAGAGAGGGAATTTCTCGTAATAATTAATTGAAATTATGACATAAATGGTATTTAATAATATTTGAGATCATTAACCTCTCCATATTCACATTAAACGTTTAGTTCTGAGGTTTATATTAAGTTATTTCACTCCCAGTTTCATTGGTGAGAATGTGAAAACTTGTTGAGAAGTTGGTTTAACTTCTTTGATTAGCAATGACGTAGGTACAAATTTGTTTCTCTTCACAGCCAGAAGCAGACAAATTTGACTGGCAGTGTTTTATAACACAACAGGACTTACAATGTTCTTGAGTAATTAATTGAAAGAATGAAGTTATTTCGTAATTTTTATGGATTTACAAAAATAAATTCATCATAAATTCTTTGTTTAGTTGCTAGTCATAACATCTATGGAGTTGAAAACATTGGCGCAAAATTCTAAGTAAACAGAGTTCCGGCAAAATACTAAAAGATTTAATTGAAATATTTTGATACGGGGAAAAAATTCCGTGAGTCGCTCCATTGAGCAATAATAAGTAAATATTAAAAATACTGATCACATTCACCTAAAATTGTGCGAACAAATGAAATGACAACGAATAAAATTTGTTAAAAAGAGAGTACCAGCATTAAAATAATTGTTTAATTGAATAGTTGTTATTTAAAGAGGGAATGAAATCTTATTGGTCAGAACCATTAAGAGATTTGTCTCTCAACCGTTAACATTTTTAAGCATCTGTTTTACTCTTTATTTCTCCACTTAAAAGCGTCCTACTTGCAATCATACATTTGTCTGTCATTATTCCGTTTCCACTAAAATTTTTACCCATTTTAATCGGTTGAGAAAAAACTTTTATTTAAAAATATTTTGATTCATTTCAGAAAAGAAATGACTTGGTGTTATAAGGGACATCATTTCGTTAATTATCGGTCATAAAATGCAAATTCTTATTAAAATTTATTGATTCAAATTAGACTTTTATGAATCTTTTCTAATTTTTGCCTCCAATTAATTTCACTTTATATGAGAGTTCATTTATTTATGAATTGCATCGATAATAAAAATCTAGTAAAAAAAGGGGCATTGCTTTCAATATCTGACCCATCAAAAAGATATTTATACGAGAAAATAAATTCTCAAAATTGGAGCTTTTAGTGAACTGATTTCTGTTTATGATCTGCCTTTTCTATTTCATAATTTTCTAGTCAAAACAATGATTCATTCTCTTCCATGCAAAAAAGTAGTTCCAATACTGACCATGTTCAAGGCGTCGCATTTTGGACGTCTGGTAGGAAATTTTAATTTCTTCAACTCTTTCCAATCTGTCATTTCAAAAAGTTGAGGCGGTGTGATATGCATCAAAAGCGTAAACTCTGAGTTAATTGACGGAGAAGATTGGTCACATCATTCATGATTTATTGGTGCATATTGCGACACCTCAAAAATGAAAGCAAATTGTTTTTTTTTTATTTCTCAACCTATTTTGCATAGGCCATGCGTTATTACTTTTTGACAAATTCACAAACAAATATTAATTATAATGAGATTAACTATTCAATTAAGCAGTTTGATACAATTTTTTGTCATATAAGCGCATTTGTTTTGATTTTTGAATATTATTTTTGCTTATTTTTATCCAAGTTCGCCAAAATTTGTTGTTCAATTATTGTAAAGAATTGCTTAAGGACTTGTTGATACTTTGTATTCACGCGCATTTTAGAATTAAATTTGCAACTGAAAAATTTATCTTGCTCTGATCTTTTCCTGTAAAATTGAAAAAACTCTATTTTTTGTTGTAACATGTTGAAAACTATGTTCAAAAGACTTGGAATACCTCGAGGAAACTCTGCTTTGCTTGTTTACATCTTATCATGCTACGCAAGTAAATACTTGGGAAAAATATAAATACTGCAGTTTTACAACAAATTAGATCTTATCTTATTTAAAAACTGACCAATAAAATGAAGAGACGATGTTAATTCTTAGACAAAACGCACAAAAAGGGAACTCAAAATATGAAGACCGGACGGACGGAGATCTACCAGAATCCCCATTGATATACCATATATGCAATTAATAAAAATTGGGTTTACATTAATTGTAAACAGTAAATGTTGTGAAATGATATTGCGTTGTGTTTTATGGATTTTGTTTACTTTTTCATTTTAATTTCACTGACCGTTTCAACCAAACGCTTTCGATTGTAAATTAGAGCACAGCACAAAAAAATTAATTCACATTTAATATGAGACTTTTATGGCAAAGTGAATGTATGTTTTGGGAAAAAAATGCGCAAATTGTTAGCAGGTTAATTTGAAATTTCCAAGAAATTTTCTTTTCTGGTTGTAAATATAAATTTTTTTAAATAATTATGATCCTCATATTGTTGACCCACTTATGGCAACTTAGATATTGATAAATATTTTACTAATATTCCATTTTATTTTAATGAACAAATTTAAAATATAAAAAGCAGTTATTTTTGAAAATCGACTCAGCTAATATATTTCAAAATATTTGAAATAAGAAAAATTTAGTTTCTTTGTTATCTGTTACATTTACTTTTATTAAATGTAGATTCTTAAATGGGGAAAAAGAAGTTTGTTTTAATGCATATTGTTTAAATTCAAGTGTCATTTTATGAATTTTCATCCAATGAAATGCCCAAATCAAATTTGTATGCTATAAACATTCAACAAATGCATTTTGCTACCTTAAAGCATTAAAATTAACAGCATTTTTTGCTAAATCTTTACATTTTCCAAGAGGATCTCATTCAAAACGGGCATAACCATTTTCAATTTAATTATCCTACTGGCTATTTTGGAAGGTGTATCCATCGGTCTATATTTCTTCTATTCTATTTAATTTTGACAATTTTAATGTAGCTTTGAAAGCGGTGATTTTCTTTGACTTACAGGCAGATTTTCAATGCAATATCAGCTCTTCTCCCTCCCTGAAAACCAAAACTCATTGGTCCTGATTTTAATTAACTTATACAAATACTAAATAATTCTCACTTGTTGACGGTATTAGCAGATCTTTTCTCAAAGAAGTAGTGCACCTTGCAGCCTGAAAGAAAATCCGGATCATTCTCCCTGTTTTTATTAAGTGTAGCAAATAACTGCCCATATTTCATATAAAAAAGCAATATATTTTTGAGACATTTTTGCTTCAGACTGTCATATGTGGAGGTAGGACAATTTGAAGCAATTCGACTCAGCTTTGAAATTACTTTCCTCAACTTAAAGTTAATTTGATTAAAATGGAAGTAGGATATAACAGTACGTGGTTTTATTATTTCATGAAGGAAAATTACGTCAAGATTATAATGAATTTTCAGTTTCAATACTGCCTTTATTATAAAAAGGCACTGGACAAAAATAATTTTTACTTAGACAACAGGTCTTGCTATTTTATAATAATATGTCGAAGGTTTAATTGTGATAACGCTCATTAGACAAGCGACCAGGGAGATTGGCCCCGTGAGATTCGTGATATTTACTTTATAACCACCTCAGAAGAAAATTGATGCCCATTCTTCCATGCTCTATTCAAGATCCTATTACATAAAATTTTACCTGCCTTGTGATTGTTTACATACCCTTACCCCGAATGTAAAGTAAATTTCATTTTTAACAATACCTTTCCCGCCATTTTGTAGGTTTTATTGGGATCTTTTGATGTTGGTTCTGCTTATCGCAAATCTGATTATCCTCCCAGTACTGATCTCATTCTTCCTCGAAAATAGAGAAACCAAAGCTATCGTTTTTAACTGCGTCTCTGATACCATCTTTTTACTGGATATTGTTGTAAATTTCCGCACAGGTAAATTTTACTTTTAATATTTTAACTTTATATGGGTGAAATTTAATTGAATTAACAATATTTCATCTTTTTACTCAAGTTTTGTTTGAATAATTGTACCTTTTGTTCAGATATATTGATGTGAGGTTGAATGATAAATATTTTTAATTATGATTTATGAATTTATTATTTAACTTCCAGCGCTTCAATTTAATTTCATCACCTGATGCAGGTTATTGATAGACACGGTAGCAAACAACATACGTATAGAGGGACAAATTAGAGATAGAGGGAGTTTAAAATTAGTATACAAAGACAATGGGCTGAATTATTTTTATATATCACGTTACTTGAATTTAAACGTTTTTATTAATTCGATCAAATGAATTTTAAGAAAATTTTAACAGATTTCTTTCTTAATGTTTCTATTATAGAGTACATAAGGTATCTGAGGGTATTTTTTTTGTAATTTAAGCTAACTCAATAAGAATTAATGTATTCTTTATATCAAATCTCATACCAGATACCATTTTTACTAATAAATTGAAAAAACACGGTATAATAATATCTATGGAAGTGAAACATAGGCAATTAGAAACGGCGAGATTTCATAAAAGACACCAAATCTTTCGCTGGGAAAGTTAGAAAGAAGCTGCTGAATGAAAGCAGTGGAGATAAATTGGCAGCCACGGGGAAGAGAAGAGAACACTGTCAACATTCCACTGATACACGGAACACCTGAGTTTGTCAGAGAATTGTATGACATGGCATGATGGACGAAAATCGTGGGAAGTCGATGCCAAATCTTCAAGAGTTTGAAAGAACAACAATGTATCAGGAGTGTTGTTCATCAATACCTCGGATACAAACCATGTGTTAGTTTATGTGGACAAAAACAACTCAAGGGAATCATTTAATGAGTGCTAAACGACTCTTAAACAAATTGAAGTACCCAGAAAAACAGAAGTGCCTTTGGTTTTCATCCAACGAAAAAACCTCCACTAAAATGAAAAAGTCAATCAAATAAATAATAGGTGGCTATATACGGGCGGAGCCCAATGAAATTCCAAATTTTATGCCTGAACACGAAGTTTGCAGTAACAGTGGTCGATCTCGGTGTTGTGAAGGGCAGTAAAGGCACATCATGACTCCTCAATTTACTTCTCAGAGCTCTAAAATCAATGCAGATGCAGATACCTATGTAGAGACTGTTCAAAGCATTGTTGTTAAGCCGACATGGATATACAATGTAGTTAATGGAGAAAGACCCTATGTCTTCCAACAAGATTCGCCTCCATTCCATAAAATTCTCAAAATCCAGGATTGAATGGATGGTCGAGAATTTTCATCATAATGTCACATCGAGCTTATGGCCTCCTAACTTACCAGACCTCAATCCTTTGAATTATTATGTGTGGGATTGGGCGGGATGTGGTTGAAAAGGAAGTTGGTAGGCATCCCAAAACATTAAATTCTCTCTCATCGGAGAAAAAGCCCGAGCAATGGAGAACACCAATAAAGACCATCCGATGTGATGTGAGCTGACAGTCGCTTTTGGATTCAAATTGAGTCGATGATAGAAGCCAAAGAAGGATTTATAGGATGAAACCTAGGTTAATATTATATTTAATAGTTTTATTAAAATAAGTTGTTGCAATCATTAATAGTTTTAATTTCTGTTTTTTAAAAGGTATGAGTGGTGTTTTCGAATGCTTTACGCACCCTTTATAAGCCCTTTATGCCTAAGAGACTCATAAAACTGCCAAAAGTTTGTACATTATCGACGTTTTACTATTTTTTTCTTATTTCATTTAGGTATTTTAGCCAATCAATTTGCAGACGAAATAATTTTGAATCCAAAGAAAATTGCTAAGCATTACCTACGAACCTGGTTTGCTCTGGATTTAGTAAGCTCAATTCCTTTGGACTACATATTTTTACTGCTCAGTGACGAGGAAAAAGCTCGCTCTCACCTTGTTGGCGCAAGTACGTTACAATCTGCAAATTTATAAAGTTACATTTTAATGAAAGATAGCAATTCAGAGAGAAATCAGGGAGATTCTTGTTGATGCTAAGTTAATCTTTAAATTTAATAATATGAAATGATTTTTATGTTTATTCAAGTTATGTAATTTATTTTCATAATTCAAAATAAAAAAAAGGGATGACAAGTCAAATGATAAAATTGCAATTTTTATTTTCATTTCATTCTATATTCCGTATTATTATTGCCCACAGTAAGAAAAAATATTTTCCAAATGTTAATTTCTGAAAGTAACTGATATCAAATAACAGTGTGTCAAAAGAATGATAAAATTAATCAAATCAAAAATTTATAGAGAGCAGAATCGTATTATCCGGAGTCTTACTGTATCCGATTTTTGTACTCGAGTTTTGCAATATTTTGCTAAAGAAGCAGTTCAAATTTTACGATTAGAGAAGGGATCAAGAAGGGCCGGTCTTCTTTCTATGGTTGAGAAGGTGGAAGGATCTTGCATGATATTTTGCATTTTAAATTTCAACATAGCAGAGATGATGTAACTGCAAATATTAAAGTAGAAGAGTTCCACAAGCGTGTTTGCACAAGGTGAACCAAGAGAGTTCTACGCTCTCACCATTCTTTTTTATTATAAAAATTCCTCTGGACGACTCGGCAACCGGTGACTCCCTCAAGTTTTCTAAATATGCTTAGGAACACATTTAAATTTGCACATAATACTTATTTTTTACTGTTGAATCAGTGAGATTATAATTTTATTAATAGTTTTACACTTAACATCATATCTCTGAAATTTTCAGCTATTAAATAAAAGAGGGTTTGAAGTTCAAAATACAGCAGTTCATCGAATTTTATTGATATCATATGAATGTCACTCAATTATTTTTTATATTTATTTATATATTTCTTCAATTATTGATATAAAATAAAATTTTGAACTTGGAGGATATCTTAAAATGTGGTAATGACAGCTCGTACAATACATCACTTATTAAAAATGTATTGATTATTTTATGTAAGGTATATTGATTCGATGGAGGATACTTCAATTGTAAATGAAACTTAATAGACACGCAAGCGAGTTAAATAAACTAACAATACAAAGCAAAGTTAATATACAGGGATAAAATTTGTTGATTTATAATTTAAATATAATAAATTTAAAAGTGAAATGGTCTCTGTACTGCTTTATCTTAGACATTTTTAAAATTACTTTTAGATTTTTTAAAATAATATCTTGAAAAAGAGTATTTTTTTGCCTTAATTACTATGCAAGCGCCAAATTTATAACTTAAAGTGATAAAGAATACACATCTCCATGGAAACTATAATTTTCGAATGAACAAGGGCAGGTTGTAGAGATAGCAAGCATTTACATTCAGTTAAGTTTATTTTAGATACGCGCAATATTATTTAGCACTTTCTAAAATATTTTTGTTTAAACTCAAAGAGGGCTTAATACAACCCTCTTTTGAAATTTAAATGGAGATTTGAAATTTATTGAATAGAGAGAAGTAAGATTTCAATGACGAACGTAAACTTTAAAATCTTTAGCTCCGCAGTTTTGATTAAGTAGTGCATTTTCTGAATTAACTTTTAACATGGTTTTCCGCTTGTTTACGACTTCATAATTGCCTTCTTTTAATTAATTTCCTATAGCAGGGCTGAAAATTATGCAACTCTTCATCATGGTTAGTATTCAAGAACATAGGAAGGGAGGGCCCATGAAGTGAGAGTATATTCACAGTTTGAGAGGAAATTTTAAATACCGTCAGAAAATCAGGAGAACTATGCTTCATCGAAAATATCTAATCAAATGTTGCTTCAAATTGAAGTTCTTCAGACTTATATTTACTTTTTATCATCTTGCTCTGCGTAGGAAAAATATTGTGGAAAATTTTATATGATTTTGAAGCCGTCCCTTTTCGCATAACATGCCCCTTTGAAACCATGAAGTCTACCAACCGACAGATCATGTTTGAATTTACAGTGAGAGATCCACCAGTACTTTCATTTGCAGAGAGTCGATTCATAATGATCTCTTAATATAAAGAGCGTAATTTTAAATTAGGCCAGTTTTATGGTAGAGTGATAATGCCAATTTTATATTTTAATTAAAATTGTCAATATTTTGGTTAACCGACAACTTTTTATGCCTTTAGTTGTAATTTGGTAAGGATATGGTCATTTCCCAGGCTTGTAATAAAAGATAAAGTTTTCTTTGAACCCTTACGCATGAACATACTTATCGAATGATAAAAGTGCTCGTAAAATACACAAATAATGAATAATAAAATAAAATAACATATGTGGCATTTTATGTTATATTGATATTGATGTATGTTCTCTAGATATCTCATTCTTTCAGATAAACTCGTTTCTCTAATCGTAGATGTAAACTTATCTGTATGTGGCCTTTGATCTCCTCCAGCTCATGTCAGGGAAGAAAATGGTTCATCCAACTTAAAAACTCAAGTTGTTAAGAACGAAAAGAAGCAATTAGTTAATTATTCATACCACATCTCTAGATGCTCAAATCTTCTCCATGCATATCTTGGCATTAGAGAAGGCAAAAATGGAGAGGATATTCAGACAAATTTCAATTATGGATTCTGAAAGAGCATGACTCATTGATCTCAGGAACATATATTTGTCTTTCTAACTTGTAAGATTGCTCCTACTTTTATATTTCAATTATTCTCGTCATAATAATTAAAATACCCAGGAGCTTGAAGATGCCTTCCATACATTCCATGAGATGTATTCCCAAAGTAAATAATGTTAACTGTAATACTATAGAATACCTAATACAAAAGTCAATAAAAATTGCAACCAAGTTATTAAAAAGGCAGAATAAATTAAATTGTTTACAGCAAGGTTTGCCTTACAAGCAAATTTCACTGTCATTCAAAATTTAAATACTGCAAAATCCTTATAAAATAATTCCATTTATATTGATTAAATTCTGGACACTTATTACAAACAAAATCATTTCTATTTATATTGTAATTTTTTATTTCTGTATCAGTAGATCAGAAGAGGAGGGAAAAAAGAATATATAATTGAATTTTAGCAACTAAAACGTTGGTAATTGTTATTCAGACAAACAATGGTCTTTTCCATTCTTCGCGTTAAAATATATACGCGTTCTTAAAAGTTTTAATTTAAAATCTTTCTTAGCAAAAATTTCTCCTTCATAAAATTAAAATTATTTAATGCATTAATTTGCATTCCACAGTAAAATTCTTTCTTCAAATATTTAGAGGTTCAATTATCTTCCACTAGAAGGAACATTTCTAATCCTTTAAATACAGACCTCTTTTCTACGACGCTCTATGTAATTATACTGCCAGGCAGCCAATTAAAGTTACCTTAATTTAAAAAAAACAGTTTAGATTTCAAAAAACGCTTCATTTTTCATTTAAATTGTCAAATTGTCATTTTTTTATAATTGAAAAGCAAATAAGCACTAACTTTGATAGGAAAATGCAAACAGGGAGACTAAGTGTGTGGAAGAAGAGAGGTATCCGAAAAAATGAAGATGCCTCTTTCATAACGTCCAATGCTCCTCAGAGGGTGGCTTTTATCAATTCAACATAACTCGATTTACATGATTTTCTTGCTCTTCTCCATCACTTTTTTCGAGTTTAAGATTAGGAGGTAAAAATTTTGAGGTTAGATGAAACATAAACAAATGACCGAGATTATGACATTTTAGCACAACTTTTAATAAAATTATATAACAAAGGAAAATTGTTTAATCACCAATTGAATAAGGCCAAATAAATTAGTCGAATTGCACATTAAATATTTATTTAATATCTAACAGAAATTAAATTTTTTGGAAACTTTATGAGCAAAATTTTGACATGTCTATTTTATTGAGAGCAATTTTACTTGTGATTTGGTTAGATTTCTCTTATATTAAAGGAGACACTGATTAAAGCTGTTTAAAAATAATGACTAGTTGGAAGAAATTTGTTTTAAAATTGATTGAGTTCATTTTTATTGATTTATATTAAACTATATCAGGAATACTTGAGGGAAGTACAGATAAAGTTACAAATTTAAGAGGCTTGACTAGCCTTCATTGTGCAATTACTTTGAGTTTAAATATCTTTAATGACTAGCAAATTAATTTTGTAAAAGTACTCTCTGATTAAACTAAAATAGCCTCTAACTTATGGCGAAAATAGATTCAAGTAGCAAGTAATTTACATGAGCTCAAACTTATCTTCTGAGATTTTTATTTCCCATCTGATATGAATGCACATAAAATAAAATAATATCACCTGAATAGTTCATATTAATTTTCAATTCAAAATAATGCACTTTACATACCTCGATTCAGTTGTTCAGTTTAAATAATTTCCGGGGAAAAATTACTTTACCTAGTAGCAAAAAGACCTTGAAATTTGTGCTGGTTCTTTATGCGATCACAAAACAAAGCTCTGAAGTAAGAAAATTCACTATTTCAATAACTTGTGTTTAAAAATATTTAAATTATTTCAATTAGATAAAATGTTTATTCAAAAGAAGTATAAATAGGAAAGGTTTTGCTCAAAATCAGGAAATACTGCAACGCATAAACGCAAGCAAACGAAAATTAAACAAAATATGCAATTGCGAGTTTTTTTTACATTTTAAAAGAAAAACGAGTAAAGTGATTCTCGTCATTGTTAAATCTTTCAATTTGCCACGAAGTCTACAAATGTCTTATTTAAATGTCACTTTGTCGTAGTCCGAAGCATTCATTACATTCAAAACCCCAACACATCAAAATCGCCAGTAAAAATATTGTTTTCTCTTCCTGGCCATTTTACATTTTTAAATTCAAAAGTACAAGTATAAAATTTACCATCAATAAAGTTGTATTTTAAGAACAATCACTCATTTTTGTTTCTACTCCTATTAATTCTTATTTTGCACGAATTTTAGTTTATTTTTCACAGATTATTTTGACAATTTATTTCATAAATGACAGATATAGAACCTTAACAATTTGAGTTCTCAAAGAGACAAAAGTAAAAATTTAATTATTTCCCTTCATCCGTTTAGTCTTTATTTTTCCTTTTAACCCTTCTAACGTCCTTCATGAAACTGCAAATCAACATGATGCATGAATTCCTCCAATATTTGAATAAAGGAAAGTTTTTTAGTAAAATTCCTAGACAAAAGTCGTCTGTAAGTCTAAACAGAGTAATTCTAAGAGTAATTATTTATTTTACTCTTCTTGAAATCCTGAAGGACAGCAAGCAATAAGAGAAAGCTACTGGGTATTAATAGTAATATCAGTTTAATTCCAATGGCTTGAATAAAATTTGCGGGTTTCTTATTCAAAGGTAAGTTACTTTAAAAGCTTTTTTTATATTTAAGAACGATATTAATCATAAATTTAAATTTAAAATGATAGATTGAAGAAAAAATTGAAAACTGACATTTTTTAAACAAAAAATGTTTTAATTCGCTGAATAATTTAATGTTTTCCACGTAAATATTTATGAATTCCTTGGATGCCTGACTTGATTTTTGGAATTTTTTATTAAATATGACGCGCCAATTTGATGTTTTCGTGATTGAGAAATTCATTTCTATATTCAAATTAACTTATTTAACTATTATTTATTTTTCTTAGAATTCAATATGCACAAAATTCTTATCAAGAACCTCTCTTTAAAATTTCAATTTCATAACACCTTTCCTCCAGATTTGTCCTTTATCTGTTTGGTCCAAGTTATTAAAAAAATGAAAAAAAATTTTTTTGCGTAAAATATAATTAATGTAAGGATGTAGAGCTTTTAAAATGGAATTTATCAAAGTGTGAGGAAAAGAGTGAATGATGCCCCTCTGTTCTTTACACCACTAGCATTACTAGATTATTAAGTTAAGATACGATCATTTCACACAAATAACAGGTACTTCAACTCCACTAGGTACCCATAATTTAGTAGGTTCTTAAAAGAGGAAGAACCGTTTTTGAAGTCATTAAATTAGTAATTCCTCTTATTACAACACAATGATAAAAATAATGAAATTAAAAACGGATTTATATTTAACAGAATGGCACTTAATATATATATATATATATATTTGTATTGTTTCGCAACCTAGGTCGGGCACTGCGAATGCTCCGACTCGTAAAGCTGTTGGGACTACTTCGCCTTCTCCGAATCACTCGCCTCGTCCGTTATGTCAGCCAGTGGGAGGAGGTGGGAAATCAAAATAATATTGGTTTATATTTATTTTCATTAATTTCTGAAACTTGATTTTCTTTCAATTAAGATTATGTTAGATTTTTTGCTAGTAAACAAATAATTTCGGAATTAGTGACGTGTTAGGCCTTCATAATAGGAAAAAATGTACTCTCCATTGTATTTATTTGAAAGTGAATAATATCACCGGATTTAATGTTGAAACATTAATGTCAACTTTAAAATTTTATGCATTATAGCATGTAGTTTATTCCAAAAGTGGAAAATTTATTTTCTTTTGATGTCTTCATGTAAATTGATACTATTTGGGCTCTAATTGTACACTAAGTTGAATGCTTGAAGCTACTATTTTTAATTGACACGTTACAAAATAATGAAACATTAAATACAGATGAAAGAAACTAACGATGAGTTTGATTTCACAAATTACCATTAAATTTTCATTACCTTAACAGATGACAGATGCTTTATAAATAGGAGAAATAAAGTAAACATAATGGAAAAACTCTCTTCCAGTTCCGCAAATAAAATAACTTTACTTTTTACACAAATCTTAACCGAAGTATTCAAGGGCATATATTAAAGACTCAACGTTTTATTACACATTTAAAGCATCCTAAATTAGAGTGAAACTTATGACAGAGTAAGAGAAAAATGCGTTGGTTAAGACTTTGTGTCCATATGTCTATCGCATATACTACTCATATTCACTTGTGGGATTATAATAAAGATGGCGCTTTATTTTGAATTTCTAAATAAATTCCAAGGAAACCGTCCTGATCATACAGCAATTTAATAAGATTTGTCAGTAAAATCTAATAACTGGAGAATCTAGAGCGAATTCAGTATTGACTGCTTTGTATCTTATTATATTTAGCTCATAGTAGGTCTAATTTATGCATATTTGTAATAATAATAGTTGCAATCAAATATTAAATAATGTAAATAGAATATTTTTAACAATTTTTGACTTTTAAAATACCTTTTTATTGTTATCCTTTCAGTTAAAATGTCAAGCCAGCAAAGGTAATAACTATTTCTATCATATTATAATTTACGATTAAAGAGAGCTCGCACCTTGTTCACATCTTTTTCTCTGCGTATGCTTTTAAATTTAATTACTTAAGAGGGATTATGTGAAATCGCGTTGCAGCTGATGCCACCTGCCAAAAATTTGCATATTTTTTTTTCAAAAGAATATTAAAATTTGGGCCAGATTATATTTTAAAAAAAAATCTTTTAAATAATATTTTAAATAAGAGAATTTCTTTTTTAGATAAAAAAGCCAAATTTGATAATCAAATTGACCATCTTCAGACATTGCCATTTATGAAAAAAAAATTATATTACTTTTCAATGAACAAATCCAAAAAATATAATCCTATATTCAACTGATATAGAAACTGGAATAATTTCGGAAGGAGGCTTTTTGAAATTAAACATCAGCATTGAGAATGAGAAATAAGAAAGGAAATTCTAACAAGTTGAAGACCACCAATCACGAGCGACCTTCACAATGATCAAAAAGCGCTAAATACATTAATGGGTAAAAGCCAAACATTTTCTGACTTATTACTTGAAGGTAGGGTAAAATGATAGAAGGTTGTTTAATTGCAACCCAATTGAACATGGGAAAATGTTTTTAAATTTAAATTATAAAAGAGGTATTTAAAGAGATATCCTTGAGAATTGCGTGCCAAACTGTCAATAGACTTTAGCAATCGGGGACATGAACTCACTCAGATACCTTGAGGAAACCTAAAAAATTGAATTTTATAAGCTGAAATAGAAGAATTTGAAATAAATCAATTAATTTTAATACTTTTTAATAGGATGAAAAATCATATAAAGGCTCTGATTTTATTTTTTTAATTTCTATATGATTCCCTTCACCCCTGCCATTAATGAACCAATTTCACCATGGTCGACTTGTTTTTTTCCTTAGATGAGAAACTGAAAAAAATATTTTATTAGAATAAAAAATATTTTATTAGAATAAAAAATATTTTGTTTTATTATATTCATAGTCCTTAAAATTTAAGGCTTTTCCGTTTAATATCACCAGATGTTTTCAAAATAGTCAACTTCATCTCGTAACAAAGATAATTTTCCAATCTGACAGACTGCATCACAGTCAAAATGAGACAATCTAAAGTAAGAGATTTTGGATTGTAGAGGTGACAATCGGAGAAACTTTTATATCTTTTAGTCATCGATTATTGGATTTTTTATGAAGATAATTGTCAGGGCGGACATATGTGTCAAAATTTCATTTTCACCAACCAAGTCTTTTGATCAGACGAAATAGAAAAGTGTCTTTGCAGGTCGACATGTAACCTCAGGTATGTTATTTCAATCTCCATATTAATAAAATGCAACATTTTTTACGTGTAGCTGTGAAAAACGGCCGACTTGAAGGGCACTGAAGATTTGCTCCTGAATCGAAGTGCAATCGCTCTCACCTTAATCTCACCTTATTATTTAAATGTAGACAAAAACCCAGAGAATTAAATTAACATTAAAAGAGGTTTAACAAAACAACTGCTATTTTTTCAATGCATGTTAAAATAACATTCGCTTGTCAATTGGTTTTAATTTGTTTCCATAAAATTCAAAATGAAATGTAAAGCAGCTCTTGATGGTTTTAAGCTTTTGCCAAATTCCTTGCTGTTACCTTGATATTTGTTGATTCAATGTAAGACTATTTTTTAGACAAACTAGTTGCCCTTTCTACAACATTTTAAGGTGAATTTTATGGCTCATTTATTGCCCTATCATCACAATACATAAGGTATTAAGATTCTGATAGTAGATTACTATAAATGGAAACAAATTTATTCTCTGATAGCCGTCTGGTATGTTTTCTTTTAAAACAACGTAGATGTAATGATTATATACGTCCTAGTTATTTTGCGCCCTGATTTTATCACCAGAAGACAGTTTTCTACATTGTAATATCTAAAAAATGAAACTGTTTTTTCATATTTCAGTTCCTAAATGTAGCAAACAAATTTATCGGGATTTTCAATTTGGTCCTCCTGATGCTTCTTTTGGGACACTGGAACGCTTGTCTCCAATTCTTCATTCCAATGCTCAATGAGTTTCCTGTCGACAGTTGGGTAATCAAATGTAAATTAAAGGTAAGATTTCTTTAATGGAATCCACATACACTTTTTCTAACCTTTAATTTAGGCTTTGTCTGTATTGTGTTTCCGGTTTTACATAGATATATATGAGCTGCAGCAATGTTGCAATTTAATTTCAAAAATCCTCCTTCCGAACCACATAACGCATTCCTGGTTTTAAACAATTTGAGTAAAATTTACTTTGACTGACCTGATATCTGTACTAAGAAATATTTATCATATATGTTCACGTTGTAGACACTTTTTTAATTGAATTTAATCTTTAATTAGTATATATAATATAAATTAATATATAAAATTTGTTCTAAACCGCGGAATTTGTGTTTCCCGTCGAAAAATGCATTTAACTAAAGTTTTCGTTATATTTTTTCCTCACTTTGTGTATTATCGAAGTGACATTCCTAACAACTAAACAACCAAGTTTAAGGGGGCCCTATTCTTCCCGTTTGTTACTGAGGTTTTTTCACTAATGACGTAGAATTATAAGTATGACTTGATTCGAATAGCCAGCTACCATTTTTTAGGTTCAAAAATAGCATCGTCTTCATTAGTGAATTTCTGCCGTCCAGTAGGAAGTTTAATCGAGATCACCTTCCATGATCTCAAAATTTTTATAATAAGCAGATATCTAACTTTGTTTCACAAAGAGAGTGTAACATTGTTTTATCTATGATAGGGAATGTTCCAGAAACAGGAAATATTAAGCAGGAAACTCATTAAAACAATATGAATATCACAGGATGAGTTTATCAGCTTCCACCAATAATCAGACAATTTGACTGTGCCGATGAAATAGATGTCTGATGATATAACATTATGCCTAATATTTTCATTCGCATCTTCAATAAATGAAATAATGAGGTACACTGACTAAATTGGGAAAAATTACAATATAAATGAAATTTTTCACTCTTACGACCTTTACTCTGGGAAAAAATCCCACTCCTACAGGATAGAAAAACCAACGGAATAATTTTTGGGGTAATAAATAGCAAATTTTAACCCAATTTTCCGATAATTAAGATTAATTGGGTGTATATTTTCAAACACAGGCTGAAGTAAATCCTCCTTTGAAAGAATATATCTAAAATGTTTTATGCCCAGTTTTAAAGAAATAGATTTTGAATAATAACTCAACTCCTTTGTAAAAAAGCAATAATTACAATAAAGTAACCAATTAGACTGATAGAAAAATCAGAGATTTTAACTGTTAAGTTGGCGATTTGCTTTTGGAAATTTCAATAAAATTTTTATAAGAACACCCAAGCCACTCTCCAAAAATATCACTTAAATGATTGAAAGTTGGAATTGTGATATTTTTTACTATTTCTATTATACCTAGGACGCTGGATGGTTTGAACAATATACTTGGGCACTTTTCAAGGCCATGTCTCATATGCTCTCAATCGGTTATGGTCGATTTCCACCCACGAGTTCAAGTGAAGCATGGATCACGATCATTAGCATGATGACCGGATCCACTTGCTATGCACTCTTTGTTGGTCATGCGGCAGCTCTTATCCAATCCTTCGATTGCTCAAAGAAGTTATATCGTGAAAAGGTGAGGATTCAAGTATATTTTTATGCATACTAAAAGCAAATCACTATTATTTTTAATTAAGAAAAGTGTCAAATAATTGGAAATATAGGATTGTTTAATAGAGTGAGTAAAGGATCAAGGTGATCGAAAATAGAGATTGAAAAATACGCAAATTTGTCACATTCTTGCTTACGCATTCATCAGATAATAGTGGCATCTCGAAAAAATGAACTTAAGGATCCGATCCTTAATTTCTGCAACTTTGATCTGAGGGATGCTAACCAAAATTAACTGCCTGGGTCTGTTCCAGACTGTTAATCTGCTATGCGAATACAGAAGGAGTAAGATGCAGAGATTCGCAAAGAGACGTCTTGAAATTCATTAGGAGTCTCTAATATTCCTTTAAATTTTGTGGCTTCTTAATTCTGTTGAGTCAACAACCATTCTTTATTAGAGAATTTGTAAGTTTATTTCTGAAAATATTAACAAACCCAGCGGGTAATTATTCAGACGTATAATGTTATATAGGTTATTGACTTAGTAAGTATATCAAATGTTGTATGATTTAACGTCATTATGACTTTGCGTGTCATGGTGGATCAGGCAGTTAGTCTACACTGAAACATGAGAGATTATGAATTTATGTTAGATATAAACAAGAGATAGTTGCTCGACCTCAAAGGCAAGCGTGATTATGTCAGCAAAAAATTCTAACACTGATTTCAAGTCTTTTGATTTTGAACAATTCATAAGCACCTAGAATTAGTTTGTTTTAAATCAAATCATCATAGCAGATGATTTCATTCTCTTTCATTAACAATTACATTTCCACTTTTCCAGGCTTCATGTTTTGACCTATTGGGACAACCCTCGCACCATCGTACACGTCGGAGTCAAAGTTGAAAAGCGTGGTGCCTAGCTTTCAATAACCTGATTTATAAACACCAGTGCTTCTGAATTCGTTTGTTGTTGCAGAAGAGTTTCACATTTTTACATACTGGTTGAGAACCTTGACAGTTGCTTCATATAAAGCAGTTTAAACTCTTTTTAAGTAAACTATTTCTGCTCTCACTGGAAGAAATAAGGGATGTTTCTAATTATGAAGTCCGTAGATGTAAAGTTTTGTTCAGTGAATCCACTGAATCTAGCCGGTACGCATTATGAAATGTTTCATTCGTAATTCAGCATCATACAAGCAACTATTATCACTTATTTACCATAGCATATTTACGTTAAATATGCAATAAAATAGTCAGATTATTTATAATTTAACTATACTTTATCAATGACACTATCAATTAATCATATTTTGAACTAATTATTTTGGATTCTTTATGCGACTCACGGACATTTTCCTCATAAAACGTGTCACTAAACCATGAGCGAATGGCACAACATATACTCGATATTTGATCAGGTTAATTCAATTAATTTAAATTTTGACTCTATTTTTGCCTCATGTGGAATCACATGGTCACTTACATTTATTTGTCGGGGATGTCATCTGATCGGAGGACACATCTATATATAGTGTGACTTGACATCGCTACATTAAAGAGCATTTCTATTCTGCATTTATTTAGAAATCGTTCCTTAGTCAATTATAACCTATTGTAAAGAGTTTCAAGAAGCGTAAAGTCCGCAAAACGCTGGATTCAGCTCCTTCGATTCCCTTTGTTTAAGACCTTGCACGAGGTTTCCGATTTGGAAATTATTCTTCCAGTAACCATAATTTCTTAACGAGGAAATACCAATCACCACTTTGTGTATTATGAGCTAAGACACTCGGATTTATGATTTACTTCTAAAATAACAGAGATTGTATACATTTAGGTCAAAATATATCATGTATAATGTGTAATCGAAATAAGCAATGAGGCGATGATTAAATATCAAACAATCTCCTGAATCATTGGAGTGTCCTTCTGATTCAGCTAGTCTAAGCAAAAAAAAATGATAAACGGGATACTGCAGACACTGTACTAATTGGTCTAACTTGCGGAGGAGTAGAAACTATGGATGTGTCAATCATAGTTGAAACACACATTTGTTGCACGCTTGGGACAGTTGGTTTAGAATTTTATGGAGATTGAAAACATTTTATATTTTCAATAAATCATAAAACTTTTAATGCCAACTGTTTTTAAATGTATTAATTTCCTAAAAATTGACAGGTAAATTCTGTTTTTCTTTTAAATAATCAAGCTTTGTGGACTAAGTCTTATGTTATCAATCAACTTATTGAATGAAAACGAACCATTCCTAGATCAAATATTTGAATTAAATGTTTAAATCTTTCGTCTGAAAGTTAATTTAATTAAGTGAAGAAGACCCTGCAATAACTAACTTATCATGAACTAACATTATTTCATGGTTTAGTTAAATGTAGCACTTTGA
Source organism: Hymenolepis diminuta (assembly GCA_900708905.1). Classification (NCBI taxonomy): domain Eukaryota; kingdom Metazoa; phylum Platyhelminthes; class Cestoda; order Cyclophyllidea; family Hymenolepididae; genus Hymenolepis; species Hymenolepis diminuta. The sequence goes on along the minus strand of CAADRB010000013.1, from coordinate 1,286,722 downwards.
ATGCTAAAAATGTACTGAACTGTCATTCTTGAGCTGTGTAGTTGTTAAGATTGTACGTACAATATTCAAGAATATTATCAATTAGAAACGGATCTCAATTTGTCCCCAAAATCACTTTAATTTGTCACATGAATTTACTCACTGCTCTAGCCATTGAATTCGAAAGTGTTCAAGAATTCTAAAGATTATTCCTGTTATATTAGTATTGTAATTGATACTGCAAAATATTACAAAAATTGCCTTGCGGGAGAGCATGTGAGAGTCAGTTTTTCTAAAATTTTCCAGTCGGATGTGAAAAGGAGAGAATCGAGTAGAATTATATCATAAAATGGCATAATCAAGAGCGTCTTTTTCTAATTTTCAAATTTAAGCTGAATAAAAGTTACTTTAAACATTTTTTACCAGCCCACTTACCAATGTTTCAATTTTCTGAACTAATATTTGCATCTTCTATTAAATATTCCAGCATTTTCGTCATTGTCAGTGGTACTGCGAGAAACTTTAACTTATTTAATTTTGGGAAAGTATTGGAATGAGGAGAATAAAAACGAGCCTACGATGACATGAAATGGTGAAGACGTCAACAAATGCCAATTATGAAATCAGGACATGGAAAGATGTAATCTACTAAAATTCGAGAGCACTGAGCTGTCCACATTTTTAACATTTAAGGGCCATTATATTTGGAACCCTTTAACGGATTTATAATTTTGGCATATCATTTTTATTCAATAACATTAGTTTCATTAAACCTACATATTTTTATAGTGAGTTGCAGTAAATATGTTTACTAAAAGACAAAATTGTGTTATGGAGCATTGAATTCTAGTTTGACCTGATAAAAATGTACCTTTTATTTCCGTAACCCTAAACGTTTCAGTTAAAAGTGTGTTTATTCAACTATTTTTATTTCCGCCCAAAATTTCAAAAAATTGACATGGATGCTTTAAAGAATTAAGAGTAACTATATTCTAAATGCTTCTTTACGAGTAATCATTGAAAAAGTATGAAAAAATTTGTTTAAAATAAGTCCGAAAAAAGCATTTTACAGAGGCCTAAAAAATATTCTTGAATTTATCCCAAATCTGCTGATTTATGCATCTGCGGATCTATTCGGCAAATCTATTATCAATGGAAAACTTTTATTACCGCAGCCACTACTTGAAAATTTCGGTTTTTAAAAAAACCGTAAAATTTTCCGCAGTGAGAGTTTTCTCCTAACTTTATCGCATATGCATTATTGCATATACAATCTTTTCCTTCGGGTTATATGAGGATTTGCTATTCCACCGACAAGAATGAAATTACTGTAAACTGAATTCTCGTAAGTGGTTTCAATTCTTCAGGATTCTGGTCTTCTTAATTAAACATAAAGTGAGGTGTAAAAATTACTAATTCTAAATCTGCTGTGGCTCTTTATGACCACAGTGTTCAAAATTCATGCTATTATTATTCTAAGCGATACAAAAATATTTTACATTTTTTTAATTGCCAAAACCATTTAACATCGAGTAACAGTAAGTTCAGCAAATAATAAAGAGGAGATAATCAAAAAGATACAGGGAATTATATAGGGGTCACAGGGTCAAAGAGTCACAGTTGGACTCGGATTTTACAGTATTTCGTGAGTGGGCAGCTCACGTTCCAAAATTCGAATTTCATGATACGTCTTCTGGGTTGCAGCAACTGCTGATCTCCGATATTCAGTGCATACTGGCTGGTATTATTTAATCAAGAAGGGTCAGTCTTGCCAATTCAATCTAACTTTTATTGGTTGAAAAGACAAATGACTCTGTATGATGTTTCTCAGCTTACACAGCACAGAAGATCACATTTTAATTTAGCAGAGCCTTGTCAGCTTTGTTCAGTCAAGATGAACTCAAATTTAAAAGTACATCTAATAAATATTATTAAATCGAATTATTTTGCTCTTGAGCATTATTTTGTATTCAAATACATCACCTTAAACTGGATTAGAGAGATTCTCTTGAATGGTATCTAGTGGTTTAAAAAAGTGACAGAGATGATTTTAATTAAAATTGTAAAATTTTTTCGATCAGTTCATCAAAGTACCCTATTCAGGAGAAATTGAAGACATGTGGACATATTGCTTCCAGGAGCGCATTTATTAGCAGGAAAGAGAGTAAAATTAAGGTATTTCTTACTTCAACCCATGTTGTATATTTTTATACTAAATTCATTTATTATGTTTCTTGGGAAATTTCCAAGTCCTCCTTAACTCTGGTGCATGTAATCTTAATGATGGCGGAATGGTCTAAGGTTTCTTTGTGTAAAGACAACCTCATGCCCATTAGGAAGGTTTCTTTTGTATCCGCCCTTATGGAAAGCAAATATTCACTCATTGAGATAAATAATAAATATTAAACTTGTACTGCCAGTCATGACTTCTTAATTTGCACAGGTGAACGTGGATTTCCTTAATACTTAACATACAGAAATCAAAAAGTGATAGTCCAAAAATTCTTCCCGTTAATAATTATCTGGGAATTTTTCGTCAATGCTTGGAGGAATAGCCGTTCAAAAGTTCATGAGAACAACTTTCCATGGGACAAATCACTTTCATTTCTCTTGGTACGAGGTTTTCATTTCGCATGCATGGAATGCAGTAGTGCATTCAATTTCGGTTCCGGAGAAAGATCACTCTTTTCTGTCTTCTTGACAGCATTCACTTCTGAATTTGCAAAGAGGAAATAATTAATAATTTTTTCATAGTTACATTTTTGCATTGATACTAAAACTAATGCATTATGCATTAAATTCGCCATTTTTTTTCATATTTTGTAGTTTGGCCTTCAGTATTTCTCATTTATTCGAAATTTTACAAGATATTTCTGTTAATTGGGAAAGTTTATTCCTCTGAGACAATAAAAGGCAGCTAAAGATTTCTTGCAAAAAGAAAAATTTTTCTTGTAACTGTGAATATGCTTTCCCATAGGTTATTCATTTTCCAAGTAATTTAATCCGAATATTTTTACGGACCAGTTGCAGTAATGCAATTAACTTATACTTTTGTTTAAATCCACAGATATTTAATGTGCCAATTTTGAAACACATCTAGTCAGTATAAAGTTAAATATCGGTAAATTCTTTGGCGTTAGTCCTTCTAATCGGACCTAAATTTGACCCAGCGAATATGGGGATCGCATATCTTATATAGCATTCATACTTGTACTAAGTATAAACGTTTTAATGATTGATCCCAACTGCCAGTGCAATTATTTTCAGCTTTTTATTATATATTATTTCTGTTTTAGTTTAAACAAGTGGAAGAATATATGGCCTATCGAAAGTTGCCCCGAATTCTTCGCCAAAAGATCGCAAATTATTACGAGCACCGTTATCAGGGTAAAATGTTCAACGAAATGATCATCTTAGATGAACTTTCAGAGTGCCTACGAGAGGTAAGATTTGATTTTTTTCTTATTTTTTTAGTTGTTATTGTAAAATTAGTTTAATTTTCACCCGCGGGAATTTTATATAACAGCTACGTATTGTGAGATAAAGTAAGAACCTAATCTGCATTAATTTACGGCTGAAATTTTTATTTTTAATAAGAAGGGCACATTCTCGAACTTAAAAATACATTTTATGCCTTTCATTAGCGTTTAATTGTGCTGTATTCTGAGAAAATGAGAGTTGAACGGAATGAACAGTCGACAGGCGAAGCAGCAAAACGAGTTTTGCAAGCAATTCAAAAGCCTTTACAGCTCTGAATTCAGAGCTGTTCGTTTAAGTGCATAGTTATGAAAAATCATACGTCACCAGATAATAATATAAATATATAATTAAATAATTATCTAAAAAATACAATCATTTATTGCAAATTTCGATTCTAAATCAGTAAATGAAAATAGTAAAACGCTTAAAAGTTTTCTTCAGATTCTACAGACAACTTTCTTCAATTCGCATTAACTTTAGTGATGTCCATCCTTTGTCCGATTCGTGATCATTAAATGAATAAATTATTTAATACTTAAAATTTAGTGGTATTATTTTACTGTCAGATGATATGGCTTGCAATTTTTGAATATATCCGCATAATTAGAGCAAAATCTTGATGCATGTACCAAATTGAGCGTCTTGTCTTCAAATGTTTGTTTAATTTACCTTTTTCGCGTTACTTTGAGTACCTAATCACATTGCAATCATGTAAGTTACTCCTCTGGCAACATTCAATAACCGCTTTTGTAGAAGTGTTTTGCCAAATAATTGTTTAATAAAGAGGCATTTTTATTTGGTTAGATACAGCCTTCTCATCTCACTGTTATGTGAATAGAAAAGACGAAAAAGAGAGTTGTTTCCACAAGGAGCTTTTCAGAAAATTGTGAATGAAGCGACGAATTGGCTTCTTAGTATTACATTCTCTCATTCTTATTACTCAAGCGTGTGGATTTCCAATCTGCTTTTCATAAGCGTCTACTTTTAAGTGTCTGCTTTTCAAATGTGTTTTTGAATTTATAATTTTCCCAGTTTAACAGAAGTTTCAAACTTAAATTTCATGACTGGAAAATCAAAGTTATTCTCATTTCAAATAAAGACGAATTTTACTTGCATTACTGATTTTCTGTAGTGGTTAATGAACTCTAAGAAAGGATCTTCCGGGCTTTTTAAATTTAACTCAATTAAATCAGATTTGATACCTAATTAGGCCTTGAATTCCGTCAGATATCTCTCTCCAAATATACTTGACAGGTTTTCATCCGAAGAGGGGTTATAAATCTCCTAGATTTGGTTGAAAACGATCCGTTACACTTGTTTCAGACTATCTGAAAAGGGGGGGGGAATGCAGAATGCTTGTTCAACGACGACATAATTGACCTGACCTCAACCAGCACATTTCGCAAGCTATATACCCACCAACGCGCTATGACCTTGTTCGGGCAGATTGGGGAAATCATTCAGATTGCTTTGCCATTTACGAAATGGGTGTTAATAAATTTGCTTTTAGAGCTTGGGAAGTGCATCCATATTTAACCTTGCCTTAAACATGTGGGAAATTAATGGATCTTCGTAGTGATGTGCTGTAAAATACAACTATAAATATAGGGAAAGTAATTCACACCGATAAGACTCGTCGGGCAAAATGTCTCTAAATTTAAATAATTTGGAACTTTACAGACCAATGCATTCAAAGACATGTATATTTTGCTATCGAATATACAAAAATCTCCGACAGGTTCATGACCGGAAGATTAGTTATGTGTATCGAATGAATCGTATGCATGATAATTGAATGTACATACTTTCATTCATCATAATATTGTTAAATTTTAAGTCAATTAAATTTGACCTTGCACCGAGAATTCTGTTTTCTTTATTTCCCACGGCAGAGCAGAAAATTGTGCAATTTTCTCGTGGGAAAGCATCTGAACAAAGAAAATCACGATGCCGTTTCATTCGAACTAAGGCAAGAAGATTGAGTAGAATTTGGAAATAGTCAAAATTGCCTTTTATATTTGGCCCCATATTGCACGCTTTATAACTCTTTGGTATAGCACCTGCTCTTTGTGCAAATATTTCCTTAAATTTCAAAATCTCTCCTTCATTTCTGGGATGGATTCATGTTTGTAGCGTTCACAGGACTCATAAATCAGTGGATTAGTTTAAATGGTTTGTTAACCACTTCTGACATTTTCTTTAATAAAAGAATTAAAAAGCTGGTATAATTTTAACATTAGCAAAGCCCACTAGAATTCATTGAAGACGAGCAGCTTTTATTTTAATCAATGAAACGACCTACCAATGGGCTTCCTCCTTTTGTTTTTTGAATAGGAATTGAATTGACAAACTACGCTTCATTTTTAATTTTAATGCATATTTCGATTATATAATTATAAGGCTACTTTTCACATTCACGCACCGTTTTATACATATCTCAGCGTTCATCGTCATTAAATCATACCCTGTATACGTGGTGACGAATGTGAAACGATGTATAAGTGGGCGAAAAATGCTGGGAGTGTACATATAACTGATCAAAAACATCAGTTTGACACTATACTCGATAATATTTCAACTTCTTTGATACCTCAACCTAGCCCGTGACATCCCTCTCCAAACTGTTTTGTCATTTTGCAATTTTGATGAAAATCATTTCTGAACATTGAACATTTGAGATCTCTCATTACGGTGAAGCAGGGACTTGAGCTGCTTGAACTCGATGGTATTTTGGGTTTAATACAGGGAATACGGAATCCTATGTAGTTAAACTCCGGGACAAAGAGAGCACCTTGCTGCATTAGAAATTGACATCAGGATCTTGAAGTACTGTCAGATAGTTTTCGTTTCAGTAATTTAATAAAGATGGATGATGACTCAGGTGAAATATGATTCAAGTACGTGAATTTATGGACCATTGAACTAGAAATAAAGGCTCCAACACTGGTGAACTGCAGGTCAAAAAGGTGCTTTGTTGAAAGGATTTTTCCGTAGCATTGTCTGTTTGATGATGATGATGTCTTTCTATGTATTTGTCCTCTAAATGAGTATCGTCTCATCTTTCTAGTGCTGTTCTAGTATAATGATTATGATCAGTAATAAAAAATTGTTAAATAAAAATTTTTTTTAAAATGTGCCTGAAACACTAAGATTACATTTTTTTTAGTCCGAGTTGTAAACTTATTTTAGGACACTTTTTACTATTTACATTTTAAATTTATTTGCGCAAATAACATTTAACGAAAAATATTATTTTTATTAAACCCAAGCAATAAAAATAATCATACATTTTCTATAAGGGCATAATTTGGCTGTGAATTCATGCTTTTTTATTGTATTTATTTAATGGAGGAATTGTAAAATTTTGTTATTTCAACGTTGAATATTGGAAAATTTTAAGTGTGTTCGGTTGAAGGTGATTTAACTTCCTTTAATACTCTACACCTTGCAATTCGATTGGGCATTTGAGTGTCCTGTAATACACCAAGGATCCGATGAGTAAAAAAATTGTATTTATTTGTAGTTGGAGACCATTTCAGGACGCCAAGATAGTAAAGAAACAATTATTGCTTCTGGCCCATTTTTTGGTCCAATTTATGTCAATCTTCATTTCAAAAGTAGTTTTAGTTATCCCTAAGATACGAAAATTTGTTTAACTGAATTATTTGCCCTAAATTAAAGTACATGAAGATATTTGGTTTCACAGAAACATGTTAAATCATGCGCACATAAATTGCCGAAGCAATCATTTCAGAAGTATAGATAAAGAAGAGGAATATAAAAGATTTACGCTCGGATCAATGCAGATCCATCAAAAACTGCTTCGAGGACCCAACTTCCGATTGGTATAGAAATTGCAAGTACGAATTACCTATTTGAATTCCATTTTTTTAAAGTAAAGCTAACTTCCGGATCAATTTTTTGATTTAAAAATGGGCCCTTCTACATCATCGTACAAATTCTTGTTTATAAATTAATCGCTAAATAAAATAAAATGAAAGCAGAATGGCAATGTGTTTTCCACCAAAACACATTAATTCGCGTTATCTGATGCTGTAGACGTGCATCTGTAATTACTTTTATTACTAAATAATAATTAATAAAATATAGTGTAATTCATTTTATAAGGCTTTTCTGTGATGACTGTTTGCTTTCATTCTTAAAAATTAGAAAATTTTCAAATACAATGACGGGAGTCTTATATATAATAAATATAATATTATATATATATTTTTATATTTCATTAATTTTTCATATATGATATTTTA
>CAADRB010000013.1:1238931-1278972 GCA_900708905.1 Hymenolepis diminuta | reverse complement strand
TAATAGTAAAATATTTAATCAACTGATATGAAAGTTGTTTAAAAATTTGAAATTTGAAATAAAATTAATCTAATAATATGGTTATGCAATATCTGTGGCATAAGGCCTTTTGTTTATTGTTCCACCATCTTAACTCATCAAAAATCTAATGAAAGTAATTACTTAACTGGATTTTATCAATTATAATAACTGCTAGTTCATTATTTTAATTCAACGCGGTAATCAGTTAACCATATTGTGAATTAATCTGAGAAAAATAAGCGAATGTTCATTTGTCAAATAGCTACTTATTTTTGCGCTCCCGCATGTTCCTAACAGTTAATCATTCCAAATGCAAGACCGTTTATTGAAATAATTATGAAATGTTTTTTTTTCGTAATTATAACCTTCAGAACCAGACATTACATTATGAAGAATGTCAAAATGATAAAAAATGATAAGGCAAGTTTGTTAGACCTACCTGATCTGTAAGCCTTCTCCGAAAAATAATTTTTTTGAGCAGTATGAATTCAACTTAAATGACGCAACGCTCCAAGTTATATCGATACCTTCATGATTAATAAAAATGTCTCTTCATCGGCAATTTATCATTATAAATGATAAGTTTCATTTTACCGTTGACAATTTCCGAACTATTCTGGGCGAGAGAAACAAACAAAACAGTAATTCGAATTTCGAAATCAATCACACTAAATATAATATTAGATTGACTTATTGTTTCAAATCAGCAGCGCCTACACCCTTCCGCCCGAAATTTTTCAAATAAGATTGTGTAAAAACATGGAAGCAACATTTTTGCCAGAAAAAGAACTCATTTTTAAAAGATTTCTTATTAGTTGCCATTTTGCTTTTAGCAAATTATAAATCACAACTGCCGGGCGCTAGTCGCAGCAGTTCCATTCTTCACTTATGCTGATCGACACTTTGTTTCTGAAGTTTTGATGAAGCTCCAATATGAGGTATTCCAACCGGGGGACTGGATCATCAAAGAAGGCCAAATCGGCACAAAAATGTACTTCATTCAAGAAGGAATCGTGGATATTGTGGACACTGATGGTCGAGTTGCTACCAGTCTTTCAGATGGATCTTACTTTGGAGGTATTATTGATTTTTAAGTCTCTATTGATCAAAACTTATTCTTTAACGATATTTTAAAATATGCCCAATTCCTTCAAATTTTGAATTATTTTGCTGAATTAAATAGTGTATTTTTTCTGTCTTTTTGACCACCACTCAGTGTGAAATTGCAATTTTACTGAATGTGAAATAATGGTTTACACCCGATTTAGCAAGTGAAAGCACTTTTACTTGCCCAAATTTAAGAAAAAATTTGTATTTTTTCTCTATTGTCTAACTCTTACCTCTTCTTTGTTTAAGGCAACACAAATTCTGGTTGGTTTTGAATATATTATGTCCCACTTCTGTATGCATATGTATTTATATACGAATTTTAATGAATATTTCGTTTAATGCCGACTGACCTGTTTCAGGCATAATAGCTTAGGGTGTTAGAATTGATTGGATTTCTGTGTGAATGTTGACGTTTGATCATGAAAAAAGTGAAATTATTTTCATACTTGTCGCTAAAGACCTTATGTTATTATTCACGAGTGAGACTTCAAGACCTCAAATAAGCCACATCAAAAAGAATACAGAATTAAATATTAATAAATCCAGAGGATTTCAATTATTCAAATCTAGATATTACTGCATTAATTGTATGCACCTTTGATTGCTATATATCTTTCCCTTTAATTAGCAACATAAATGCTACTACAGTCCTGCAAATAATTGTAAATATTTTGCACTTACCCAAAATTCGAGGTTCTCAAAGTTATTAAGTTTCCAAACAGTTCGCTTTGAGTAAGCTGTACGGATCATGCCAAGTCAAATATATCTCTGCTAGGCTCATCTACGTGTTCTTGATTGTAAAAGGGCACAAAAATTCAAAGTCACATGACCAACCACGGAAATAAATCAACCCGTCAACTGACTCTGAATATAGTGAACATAGTCTCCAACGCAGATCTGGTGGACAAATGGTAAGCACTTTTAAAAATGTTGGTAGCTCAATGCTTCCCAGTCCAAGAGATGTAAGATCTGCGGTTGTTCTGAGTCCATGGTCTGCTTATTGGTGACCCCTCCCACGTTCCATACCTTATTAGACTTGATTGTCATTCCTCTTATTCATTTGCTTCAACAAGATTAAAGATTGTGCGTCCTTTGCTATACCATAGCAATAACGAAAATTAATTTCCACAATAAATTATAGCAACGACATTTCAGACAGAACGATAAATTAGATTTTAATATTTAATGAATTTGGGTTTAATTTAGTAATATAGCAATTATATATAGTAGACATTTTGATATTTGAAACAATTTTAATCTGTTCATTTTCCAAATTATACAAATAAATACAAATAATATTATATTTTCTTAGGTATTTAGATGTGCACATTAGTTTCCATTTACTGGATTTTATTTCAATACACGTCCAGCTAATGGAATATTTTTCTTAATTAAACTCCACAATTTTTAATATATTAATATAAATAAAATTTTGAAAAATATCTCATGCATAAGAAAGAAAATTTTAATTAAGCTTTTCATTTCGCTTCCGGAGAAGTCTGACATGACAAAAATTGAACCCATAAAAGGTGTATTAGTTTTAACTATGCATAATTAAGTAAAATAAGTTAAAGGATTTGCAGAGTACATATTCGCATCTCAATCTTTTTATAAATTATTTGAAATGTTATTTATATACAAGTTTTCTGAGTTATTTAATATTTTATTGCCACTGATGGGTCTCTGATTTGTAAAATACATCAATTTGCTGGTTGTGACTTGAAACGCAGAAGAGGTATTAACAGATATCTCCTCAAAATGCTTTTCTTGCATAAAATTTTGCAATAACGATCGATAATCTCTTGAATAAATCTTTTAATAATTTTGGATGACTAAGATATATTTATTTATATTTATATATTTTTACACGTATCCGTTTCCTTAGCCATAGAAAGATGGTTCACCGTTTCATCACAATATTTGCTAGTTGGACAATATTTATTATCCACTTGAAATAATGAAAACAAGCCCTCATATATCAGATTATTCAGATCTCTTGCAATATCGTTGATATCATTTCCAAACCATTTTGTCGAGCAGATATTTAATAATTATACATAAAGCCTGCAGGCAATCGGTGCAATAACAATTAAATATTAATTTTGTCTTGATTTTCATTAAATTACAAATTAAAAATGTCATTACAGGCCAAGCTATTATGTAATCTTTTGCCTGATTTTTTCGTTTTTTAAAAGTACATTGGTAAAAAGCATTTCAATGAGCTTAAAGTTTAGAAGTACTTTTTGATTTATGATTAAATTAGATAGGGGAAAGTTGACCTTGTCAATATCTTTATATTACCAAAAAGGAATAAATAACTTTTAAAACATTAAAAATACTTTACATATCAAATTATAATATGTTTGTAAGATTTAATTTTTGAATATTTTAGTTAAATATATAAAGAGATCCTGATATTTTTTTAAGAAGTCATTTAAAAATATTTTGTTAAGTTCTTGCTGGTCTCCTTAGAACCTATAGATTATTTCAAAAGTTCAGTAAATCACAGTTAAAAATTTTAACCCCTCAAAAATGCTCAAAATGTGCCTTCACAGTTTTTCAAAATGAATAGAACGGAATTATTTTTAATTCAACAAAATCTAATTCATTCGGTTTCGTACTATTCGAAACAATTAATGCCTCGAAATTTTGAAGCAGATTGATAAATTCTTTTTCGCTAGCTAAAGATTCGAAAGGCAGATCTCATCAATTTGTGGAGGAGTTTTTTTGTTTATCAAATATTTTTCGCAGTATTTACTGTGTTAGCTGAGATAAAGGTCAATGTTCAGCCTTATTTTGGACTATCTGTTTATAATTTTCTATGAAAATGCCCAATGTGCTTGGGGAAGGCGGCCAAATCTAGATTGTGACAATTCTGATATTTTTCCCCTTCAGAGGAGGTAAAGTCAGATAATATCGAGTAATGATTTATTACACATAATTTTAAAACCTTCTAAGGGTGGGCGAAAGCGATAACTTGTCAAAATGTAGGCACAGTCGATGTTTACATAGTCTCCTCACTTCGACTTTAAATAATTTATGCATTTCTGAGTTTGTCTTGTAAATTCCTTCTGTAAGAAGCCACTTTAACTTAAAATTTCTTACTATATCTTTTTGATTTAGATAATCATAATAATGCCGATTTCACACTACAATTAAAAGATAAACTTTAAGTAAAAGTATTTTTTATAAGTAAAAAGATCTCTTACATATTTATATTATACCTCTTTAAGAATTTAAAGTGTAAATGTAGTTGACAAACATTATAAACTGAAATCTAAAGTTTTTTATAAGTAGTTCCAACTAAGCAATTGTAAAATAATTATTAATATCAATTTGTTCTGAAAATATAATATTGATTAATTACGCAAATAATTCTGTGTTCGAGTTTAATTTTGCCAATAATGAATTATTTAATAACTAATTAAAAAAAGCGAATTTATGTTTAGCTGCCCCTTTCAGAATCGTTTTAATATGCTTCCTTAAATCGGCCTTCGATTTTAGCATTTCGCTCCTTGGAGGAAAGGAATGCAAAGGATTTCCTTCCTTTTGCATGGGCAGGATCTCATTAGAAGAGGATTCAGTAAATGCGTGTTAGTTTTTCTAAAATCAGCTTACGGCATTCGATCACTTAACCTTCCTTTACCACCTCTTCTTCTCCAAAAGCCCGTGATCTAATTACAGCATTCGCCTTTCCCAATTCACATCTGAGTAGATTTAATGAAAGGATGAATGCATAATTTATGCTCTTCAACAAGATGACCATAAAAGTTAATTAATATGGACTCTTAAATACGTTTATTTGAGTGCATATTTCTTGAAAAGCTCGATTTTTTAATAAATATTTAATGCATGAAAATTCTAAAGGAGTTTCCAGTGGACGAAGCGGAAGAACATCTAGTGCATCAAAACTATAATTACGCTTGATTTCTTACATAACTTTAACTCAATTCCAGTAGATGAATCAAAATATGGGAAATTTTTTTACTCTATTATTTTTTATATTCAGCATATAGGTATTTTAAATTACTAAGATATTTTGAAAGTTGCGTTTTTGTTGATTTCATAGCTCATTAGGCCTTTTTTACTTCTCCCCATATCCGGTCAAAGGGTTAAATTAAAAACCTTTAATTTGCATTCTTTGTTTTTTCCTTCCTAAAGAGAAAACTGAAGTTATTTTTTTGAGACATAGTAATAACATACTTAGGGCAATAAAAAGACATTTTAGAAGTGAATATTCATAAATACTTTTTTTATTTCAGAAAATCAAATTCATAATGTTGATGATGATATTTTCTCTTCCGGTCCTGCTTTTGCGTCTTCACTTTATGATACTTTTAATCCCCTGCTCTACCTTTAAAATTAAAAATGCCATTAATTTTCACATTTTAACTTAATACATTTTGAAAAAGTTCAATATTTTTGATGAACTATACGCTATTTTTTCTCATCACTATGTCAGATTATAAGAGTTTTGTGTTTATTTTCTAAATTAAATGAGGTTTAGCATTCGCCTTCATATACATCATTTTGATGCCTAATGGCAGGGATTGAATTTCTACTTACTTTGTGGAGAAAGTCGTTATAACCTTCTTATTACTGACCCTTAAATTGCATTACATCCATCGATTTTTTATAAAGTGCTTCACGATCACACAGCACCATTATTTCAATTTTGATTTTGTTCACTGTTTTTTTATTACAAAAAGTTCAAAATCACATCCCCACTCTATCTAATGAAAATTATTACTAAAATTTAATGTTATATTTCTTATATTAATCAAATTTTTAAGTGAAATTTAATATATATCAAGTGCAATTATTGCTTTTAAAAAATTTATTTATTTTTATCCGTTTAACGGATACTTGCTGATACTTATGGATCAGGGTGATCGTAATTTTAAATCATATCCTTTCATAAACTCTAACAAAGAGATATAAATTAAAAAGTTTGCTTTCTATTATAAATTTGACGTAAATTTCAAAAGTAATAACAACTTTGCACTTTAAAATATGAAAGTGCAACAATTGCCACTACCGATAATTAATCTGGAATTTATCACCGTAATCATCTTGATAGCAAAATATTGTATGACGTCTGCATTACTAAGCGACTTTAAAAATAATGAAAGAAAAATATTTAAATACAACAATAATAGAGCAGAGCTCAATATTTTAGAGCACCTTTTCAGTTTGTGTCACTCCACGAGCATCTCAGTGAAATAAATATCTCTCTTAACCTTCTGAATGAATTATAGTTTGAATCTGATAAATCCACACAAACGTTATTTCAAGGAATGAAAACAAATTTTTAAATGCAATTATAAATATTCTATTACCGGCGAGGTTTCTCTAAACCCGCATTTTTTCCATTTTATGGGAAAAAATTTAAAGTAAACAAAACTTAAATAAAACATTATGGTGGGTTTGTTTAAACAAAATGTTGTGTCAAAGCCTGGATTTGTGAAAAAGATGCAGAGCTTTTTAAATAAAAGTGACTGAAGAATGGGGAATTTGAAGGCGTGGCTTAATTTGAAATGCAGTTGACTAGAAGGCAGAGGATTTTCGATTCCTACCAGACCGAATTTTTCTAAATATACGACGCGAACTTAAATAAGCGACTTTCATTATTTCAGACCAAGTCATAATTTAACTTTTAGAGCAAGACATTGTCTGGAACATATTCGTCTTGAATTCCAAATAATTTTCCTTCTTAATCAACCATTAATTTGAAGTTGGAGATTGATTAATTTGATTTAAAATATTAAGTATCTTTTAAAAATATTAATATCATACTTGCTATGTTAGTTTGTAATGTTAAAAAATTTTGCGTTATATCCTATCTTTAGGTATTTCACATGCATAAGAGTGACGAGGGATCAATTCATAGCCCATTAAAATTTCTCTTTATCGATTAACATTCATTTGAAATCATACTCGTAATATTAATTGATTTCATTAAAATTCATTGATTTTTTTATTCATGCAATATAACAGATGCTCGACATTATACCACTTTTAATTAACTATTTACTCCCACCTGCTATATTCCAGAAAATATTTCCATCTAATTGAATTAGATGTGAGAATTACTTTTTTTAAAATATCAGAATTTAATTTAATATGAAAGAACAAAAAATGGAGGACTGATTAATATTCTTTAATGCATTCTAAATAGCTTTTAAATTAGTAATTAATCATTTTAGTGTTATGGGTTTTTCACATCGGAAGGATTTAAAATCGCATAGCACATTTAGTCCTGATGTAATTTTCTTGTAAATTAGCTCTAAATACATTCTTTTAAATTCACGCAATTTATTTTTAATTAATTAATTATTAATTGAGAATTTCAAAAGCTCAAAAGTATAATTTCATTTATTTCGTTGAAGCATAGAATTTCTTTCTATCTAAAATCAATGTATTTACATTTAAAGGTCCGTTATAGTTTCGACACTTTCTCATTTTTTTATTTTTATAAGTTTATTAAATAGCAATTATAAATTATATTTCTTATAGTTCCTCTTTATAAACTCATATTAATCGTGAAGTTTAGTATGAAATACCTTCAACAAATTCTTTATTATTTACTGTAATACAATTAGTCAAATGAATTTAAATAACTTCCTATATAATTAGAGGCAGCCATGTTAAAATAAGTCACTTAAATATTAATTAAACTTGGTTATTAAAAAGGTTTACTAAGTGAAACAAAATTTGCTAGTTTGTGATGCATTCAAGTCAACGTTTCAATAAATTACGTTCAGATGGCAGTAATCAATTTCTAACTGCCTCTAATATGAGATAAAACCTTTAACTGGAGGGTTTTAGAAGAAAAATTTATCTGCGTTATCAAATGACCAGAAAACAGCTGTTCAGGAAAACAAAATTGTCGGATTTTTATACTCTTCTGTCTTATTTTACCTAGAAACAAGATATTTCTTTCCAAATATAATGCCTTTGAAATCTGCTTTTTTATTGAAACGGATCCATAAATAGAATTTGATTCACCTGTAGTAATTATAAATCCTTTTACTTGAAATATTCTTTGTTGGAGTTTCACTTATAAATAAAAATGGCAAATATTTTTTCCCATCTTCTTGCATTGACCAAGCTGTGTAAAGATAGGTTAGTCAGGGTTAATTATGATCAATGCGTCCTAACTGAAAATATTAAGAGGCATTCCTTATGATTACTCACTATTAAAAGTCGGCAAGTTGTTATATACCTCTTCAGGTAAGATCAGTGCAACAGATATGAATATGGATTTACTCCAATCCAATAAGCACTTTAAAAACGAAATATTTAAAAGCCATTAAAGTGGTACTTTGCTTGGGTAAATGACTTCAAAGGAGTTTTTTAAAGTACAATTTCATCATTATCACCTCAAAGAACTTTTATGGATATTTTCAACTCATTTTCAAGTCACACTTTGAAGGTGAATGAAAATCTTTCATCTTCCGCAAAGAAAAATTGATCTTATTCTCGTTTATGGATACTTATTTCATACAAATACTTCCACATGCACTTATAAGTAGCAGCTTTTTTGAATTAGTCTGTGAATATCTTAAAATTTAATCAATTTCATCACTATTGCTTCTTTATTCAAAATCATTGGTCGGTTAACTTAAATGTGTGATTGGTCACGAAATCTCCAGGCTTTTCTGATAGCCATGAGTAATAGGCTACTGCTAGCTAACATAACCTTTAAAAGTCAAGGAGAATAAGAGCTATTTCGTGTTGAAGGCTAACACTGTATTTTCATCTTGAAAGCGCTCTAACTAATACTGCTAAATAATTTACTGGAATAGCAACACAAGCTTTCTGTGAATTTTAATGTCATTTTTTTATGTTCTTCATTCTGTGGAATTAAAGCTTTTCGTTTATGTCAACAAATTGTACAAATCTTCAAAAAATTCATCATTAATTTACCTTAATCCTGGATGCTGAAAATTTCATTTTCTGATACTGTTAGATTAACTATCTGATACATCAAACTTTCGGAATTAAACATACCTCAGCTATTCCTTCTATCTGTCGTCTGGAACATCATTCTCGCGGAAAAGGAAAGCAAGGATTCGAATAAATGTATACTATGACAGTATAAAGGCACACATGTTTAATCGGCAAAAGCAACAAGG
This sequence comes from Hymenolepis diminuta, assembly GCA_900708905.1. Taxonomy (NCBI): domain Eukaryota; kingdom Metazoa; phylum Platyhelminthes; class Cestoda; order Cyclophyllidea; family Hymenolepididae; genus Hymenolepis; species Hymenolepis diminuta. The sequence continues at coordinate 1,269,703 of CAADRB010000013.1, read as the reverse complement.
TTGCTCACTTTAGGTAGTGTAAGTAAGTGTTAAGGAATTTAAAAACCCGATTTAAAACACTTAAATTGACTTCAGAGAAGATAATCTAAGAGTTCCCTCTTATTTTCTGACCTATTCTTCCCGGAATAATAATGGCGAATGCTAACTGATCAAATGAATATTATACATTCATTGGATTCATCCTCGAAGCAAAGATCAAGTGGCCTTTTTTATACCTTTACTGCATGCTGAATCTTTTCACGCTAACCTTGAATGCAATTTGCTTTTTTTCCTTTGCTACAATATTTTGTAAAAAAAATAGCTCAGTTTGAAGTATTTTACTTATCTACTTGTACACCTATCCATTTTTGGCGTTTGCTTCGTGCAAAAAAAGCAAGTAACGTGTATTGTCTAGATTAAGGTCATTAAAGAATAAAAATGACGAGGATAATACTATCAGAATAAAGAATACTGGAATATGCTTCATTTTTATTGTCTGTGAATGTTACCTGGTGATACATGCATTTATTGGAACAAAATACCTTTCCTTTTACCTCTCCTTTTGTCGACTTTAATATCCTAGCTAATCAAGAATTATGAACCTGCTATTATTCTTACAAATTAGCACAAATACGGTGAAATACTAACCAGAAAGAATATATTTTTATTATCGCTTGTTCCACCAATTCAGTCCTGTAAAGCAAGGGAAATCATGAAAATAGGATATCACTTCTTCCTACATTCAAGTGTTTCGTTGCATTTCGACCTTTATATATAAAAAGCTCCATAAATTGCCGGTTTCTATTACTTTACTTTTCACAACCATTTCCAATGCCCAATTTTCTTCATTTACGATTTAATCTACCGAACACCTTTTAAAGACAACTTTGAGCATTAATTTTATTGCGTCTTACGATTAAAATCCCCTTCCAAAGGTGGTTAGCCACAAGCATCAAAGTAAATAAATTTTGAATTCACACGCGTGGTTGAATACGTATATACTCCTCAAATACAACGCCGATTTCGGGAGATTATTTAACAGGGGGGCGGGGGGGGGGTATCAATAGTCAGTCGAGCTGGATTGAGATCAACCTAAAAATTCAGTAATATAGAGAATGTCAAATGCAGAAAGTGAGGTGGTATTTGTGTAATAGAGGAATTACTGTCAATTCGACAAGAGGGATAAAATTTAATTCACAATTGATTAATTATGATTCAGGCTCAATATATGAGGCAGTTGATTGGCTCACAGATTCTTTGACAGCTTTCAATCTTTGGAAAAGTCACTTATTATCGATTATGATTTGCATAGTTCAGTCTAAATTGAGATAAAAATTATTCTTCAAAGGTTTTGTTTTAGAAGCTGGTTTATTTGCTGCAACCTTATTTAAGAATGGAATTCGCACTGTTTGGAATATCTGCCGTAATAAAAAATTCAAAAAAATTTAATTTTCCATAAAATAGACGTATTAATGACTAGTCTAATGTTGCAGTTAATGCAGAGTACGGCTTCGTGGATATAGCTAACTTAAATATGCATTATTTATAGGCGAGGAAGCGAAAGTGGGAGTGTTTAATAATGTCCGCTGAAATGACTGTTTTGTGTCTGTATCCGGTTGGCTTAGTAAAACTGATGGATTGGCGGAGTTCTGCTTATCATGAGTGATGTCGGCAGCCACTTATTTTCCACTAAGCTAGAACCTATTACGTAAAGTGTAAAAGTAAAAAAAATAGAGCATTTTAGTGCAAGTAAAAATATATCTATTTTGAAGGTGTGTCAAATCGTCGTAGTTGACAAAAGAGGTGATAATCGTAGTACCTAAAATTTGGGAGGGTTTGTTTTGATCAATGGATTTTGTCACCTACTCAACTCGAGTTTGTTTCTCAACTGTAAGTAAAGATCATAAGTCGGTATAGAAGAGTATTCTTGTTTAAAATTTTTAATTTACTTAATAATTTTTGATTGGCATAAATGCTGTTAATTCTAGCACACAGCGCTCAAATGAAATGCAAAAAAATGAATACAGGAGTGGCGCAATTAACTTATTCTTAAAACTTTCTCAAGTTCAAGTATTATTTGTCTTCCGGCATCAGATTAATTGAAGCCGGATTGTGAACTAAATGGTCATGAAGCAAGTCCCCATTTATGAAAATTAGTTCATATTTTCTCTACTTTTCATGAAGACTGACGCCCGATGGAAATATATCACTCATGGACTCTGAAGGTGTCAAGTGGCTCCAATTGAAAACATATCCTTTCAAGGAGAAAATCACCAAATTTATCTTCCCTCTAAATTTTAACTATAATTTTTAAAGCTATAAATATTCATGGGAATATTAACTTAGGGTTAGTTCTATGAACTACTTCGCAAAGATCCGTTGAAAAGTTGATTATTAACTTGAAACCTAAGTATATTTTTCAAATAAAACGACATTCTGATAGATGATTATTTAATCGCTTTCGTCCTCAACAAGTTTTAAAAATTCAAGTAATGTGGCATTTTGGAATCCTTTTTCCTCAATAATTTACCTTTGACTGCTAAAACTTCAAGTACTATATTCCACTAATGCAAGCCTATCGTAGGTCGAATAATTGATAAATTTTGAAGTGGCAATATTTATTTTGAAAATTTACTATTTCGGTTGAAAACATAATTCATTAAGTGTCTTGGCGAGTTGATGATTTGTCATAACTGTTTTAATGTAATGCCTAAATACTCATTAATAGTCAATCATTTCTCACATGTTATATTAACTAGCGCTTCTTCAAAGTTCACCAATAATACGACCTAATTATTGTTGCTTATAAAACTTTCAAACTATCTATATACTTTATTAAAAGGAGTGCTTGTAGACTGCCTTCTTTTATGCCCGTCTTTATTCGTAACCGCGAGAAAGTACATGTCCTTTATTCCTCCGTGGAAGTTTTATCAAATCTACGAAAGAATAAATTCATTTTGCAAGATAATTTCTCATAACCTACTACAAGAGGACCCTTTTGGATGCAATCTTAATATTTTACTCTTATTTTGAAAATTTTATCTAGTAACAATGTAACTAAATGATAATTGGATTTTGTCTTGCGTTTTCAGTGCCAACTTATGACACTTGCATTTCCCATTAAACGTTGCTTCACTAAAAATTGTCAAAAATTCCTTTTTTTATTTGTTATTTTCACCTTAGATTACCTAAAAGTTGATAGGTATGTGCAATTAAGAAAATGCATTTTCCCGTCATTTAGCTTTAAATAAAGGCTTTTGACGACTTGTTTAACCGGGCAATAGCCCTTTCATATCTAATTTTCGTCGTCTTAAATAAAACGCTACTGAAATATTTCAGTAGTGCAATCTCCAGTAAAAAGATTCTCTGCCGTTAATTTAAAATTGCCTAACTTTCCACAGTTATACCTTTTAGAGTACATCAGTACAATTGATATTGATAAAAAATTTCAAATTGATATATATTTTAACCAAAAATTAATATGATATCAGAATTAAATTTAGTAGTTATGACCATTTTATCTTCAAACGATTGTTCAGGAAGCCTATGTACAAGTAGCTTCCAAGGTAACGTTGGTGCCATTTTTGAAATAAGAAAGCTCTGGTTCTTATTATTATAACCGCCAGTTTCGATGACCATCTTGGCTCTAGCGGTCCGCCGAGACGCAAGATTATTAGAAAGACGACGAAATTTAGATGGTAAATGATGGATGCAACCGGAAAATCAGCAATCTCGGCATTTCGCTCTCTATTTAGAAAGGCCTAGGCTATATAGAAATTTAGGATTTAGATGAGTGTTAATTAATGGTTAGGAGAAACGGACTAATCACAAGGGATATACTTTCAATCGGACTGATAATTACATTCCATTTTTAAAGCAGTGTCCTAGAACATTAGTTTCGTCTGTCATTTTCCCTTTGATTTTATAATTTACCTGCAAATTATGACTGTGTATTCGCAAATTAGTTAGGTTATATTTCGTTGTGTGCAATCTTAACTTTTTTAGGTTATGGTGCCTAATTCTTAAAGCAATTAGCCTCTGCAACTTGTTTTTAATGTTTGATTCTGAATTTCAAGTTATAAAATCTAGACGTTTTTCATATCTAGTCACGAATTTTGTTAGAGATTGGGAATTACTTCGGGTCATAGACATCAAATATATTCTCAAATTTGATGCCGAAATATATTAAGTGGAGTTAAATTTTTTTGTCATTTTAATCCAAAAATCGAATTTTAATTCTCAACCTGAACTAAGTTGCATCGAAGTTCTGGTAAATTGATAATGGAACACGATAAATATGCATGATTGCCAGATAAGTGGAGACTGAGGTAGTGACTCTTTTTGCCTCTCTTTGTCAACTTTGCAGAAATTTGTCTCCTGACAGATGCTCGTCGAGTGGCAAGTGTGAGAGCTGAGACTTATTGTAATCTCTATGCCCTGGACCGAACCAGTTTCCAGGACGTCCTTCAAAACTATCCCTTCATGCGACGCACATTGGAGTCCGTGGCAGCCGAAAGACTTCACCAACTTGGAAGGGATCCACTTCAGGTAATTCATCGGAAGAATTTGCAGGAGGATCTGGAGATTGTCAAGGAGATTGTTAGTCAGGTAATCGATGAATTCCAGTTATATTTTCACATGCGCATTATTTTAGTTAAAACCAATCAGCTTTAACATATAGAATAACATTTACATAAATAACAAACTGGGAAAAAATCTGCCTCAGGGATTTTTCTTCGACTCCGTCGTACATTTTAGCAGTCCCACAACACTCATTTATCTATTTCTAAAATATTAAAATTCTTTTAGTAATTTGGAATTACTAACTTCATAATTTTACTATTAGGTAAATAGCATATAATAATACCAAATTTATCATAAAGGTTAAAATGTACCTCGTGCCAAATGGAATAATGTATAGTTATGGGGAATTCGTAAGAGAATGAGATTCTTCTATCGTAGAATAAATCTTAGAATTAAACTTTGAGACTTCTTAAATTCTTGCAAGTAGTAAACCGCTTCTCACAATGTTGAATGGTGGCCAAATCTTTATTTTACATTAATCCCGCTTCAATAACGAAGACTGTAATGAAAGTCTTCTCAGTTCTCTTGCCTAAAATTTCTTTACAGTAATATGATGTCAAAAGGAACTAGAGAAAGTTTACACAAAGTTTTTGCTAAGGCAAGATCTTTGATTTAACGGATCTGTCATGGCTTAAATAGCCAACAATGTCAACTCTTGTCTCTAAACGCGCAAAGCCCACGTCAAGAAGATTCGAGTGAATACATTGAAGTGCAAAGTTGCTATATGTATGGGAATATTCACGAAAAAGATATCAACGCTCTAGCAATGTAGACAGAATCACTGCTCCTCAGGCACAACAATCAACAAGGACCTAGAGTGCCCAATTTCTGGTGGCTTTAAATCTCGCAAAAGAGAAGGTCGATTGAAACACCATATATCAGAATGTCATCTTCAGTGTTCAATGCGAGTCTCTTCAGAATACTCTCATTTGAAAATCAATAGTTCTAATTCTTCCTAGCTTAGAAGAGGAGAAGCAAAATTCCATTGCCTATCGAACAAATCTCCATGCGTTTTCCCAAAACTATTTCCTTTCAGTTACAACTATATATTTGCTTACACTAATAGGATAATACTTACTGTCTTCATTGATAAATAGATACACTGAGCAGAGTTGATAGTCTAGATAGACTCTGTCTTCCACTTATTTAACCATCACATGATAAGATTCAGCAGACATGACTCAACATGCTTAGATAGTATCAGTGGTTAACTGGGACTTCACCTCATCGTTCATCTTAAATTCAGCATTCTAATGATCACTTTATCAACAAGTCTTGTTGCGTGATTGCTAAAATGAGTTTGGTATATCTTCCACTATATATCCACTCTTTTATAAACCATACGTTTATTAGTCTCAAACCTCATTCCTGAGAATCTTTTCTATACTACGCATAAGATTCTACTTCAGATGACAACGCCCAGCTGTGATGTTCCGTAAGAACTAGGGTGCACTTGAAAATAGCTCCAAATGATCGCTCTGTCTTATTTAGTTCCTTCAAAATGATCTAGCAGTCGAATATTTATTAACCTCGATTATTTTCCGCCAATAATAATTTTGTTATTCTAAAAACAGAAATTTAGTAAATTCTCTTTTAACAACTAACTCTTATTTTAAATACTTTCTGAGTAAATGATTACAGAATGAGTGCCTGGCAAAACATATTAGATTTGGTTAGGCACGAGATATGTCGCGATTTTTTTATGACCGTCTGGCTGATATATCAGATAAAATCATTTAAAATACTGTATTTGAGCAGAGAGATGGTGGTTGTTGCTATACGGTAAGCGTGTAATATAGATATTCCACCGATAATATTTAAATGTATTTTTTGTGTTTATTTAAAGGCTGAAAGGAATGGAAGTGGATTCGGTACAACTTCTTTCAAATACCTGAACGTCCCAGAAAAAACTTCAGATTCTGAGAGTGCGTCTTCGTGTAAGAGCGGCGAAGGTGGAAATCATGCCAGTAATTCTGTCTGGTCGAAAACTTTCCGCAGTCGTCTCTACCAGCGGAAATCCCGAGGTCGTGTCCCTTCAGCCAGGGCAGAAAAACTGGAATCAGATCTAATCGAAGCAGATCATGAGGAGTCAGAAGGATCTGGGTCAGATCATCGACAAAATCGAACTGATCGTCAATACTCCAGTGGTACTCATCCCCGCCTAAATTTCATTTGCTCACCGCCAAAACATCGGTTTACTTCTGCCAAACAAAGGATTGATCGAAGAAGTAGTAGACAACGAATACGTCGGAGTAGCGGAACTGCTTTCAAGCTTGCCTTGAGAAAGGCAAATAGATATAACAGTGATACTTTGAGAAAAGACTCTGCACAATCCGAAGGCAACAGTAATATTGACCAACATCCATGATGAATTATTTTTAGAATATACTTGATGAGTAGTATCGACTTTTTGACAATCTTTCCTTGTTTGCTCCAACAACCGCTCCTATCCCCCTGATATCGCTCGTAATATGAAATTTCTTCTGTAACTTGTATAACTTGCAATTTAGTTCGTACCGTCAACTGGGCTAAGTAAAAAGCCTATACAGTATCCGATTTGCTCTTTTAAATTCGGATCTTACTGGTAATCAACTTGGATACATTCAAAATAACTACCGACACATCGATAGAAGTCAAGACTATAGCAAGGAGTCTGACAGATAAGTGGCTTTACGGGATGCATATATTGACTCATAATCATGTTGGCCAGTCAAATAAGCTTTTTTTAGCCACTCTCGAAAAAACAAAATTTACTAGACATTTTTGTAAAACCACAAGCTGTTGTTCTTTGATATTCTCCGAGCCCACCTAAATGTCATTTCACCTGTAAATAGGCCTGGTTAGACTTAATTCCTCAACTGTTTGTATTTGTCAAAATAACACTCTCGTTAGTCATGTCCAAATAATTTTTTATCCGAAGTCGGAAGTGACTTTTCACTACCGTTCTCGTACTTAAAATGCGCCGACATTTGTGTGATTTAGGGAAATCAATCATTTGATCCATTATTTTAAACACTGTTAATAGGATTCGAAAATGCCACAAATTTGTAAAGTTGGTCTTGGAAGACTTGAAAGCTTTTTTCCTTCCCACAAAAAGTGTTGATTAAAAGCATTACTTTGTTTATCGTTTTTTTTTCTACTTTTAATACTGGAAGGGTAGAAATCGATTCACGATTAAAATAAATTTAATTAAACCGGAGTTGGAAAAATTATTATATTTCTTAGGGATTATTACTTTTTGAAATAAACAGGATCTTCTTATCACAATTCCTCTTCTTCCCATATTTCCAATCACTCGTATTCACAAGATGAAACTAAAATGCGTCAGTTGATGATACTATTAAATAACTTAATGGGGTGGCTATATTTCTCGCCCTTGGTGTGTACCTTTGAGCAGAGCAAATGTATTTGTGTAATCAGATTTGTATAAGTCTAAGTCGGACTCAGATCGTATTCATTGAATAATTCATTAGCACCGAAATACTTCCCGACACAGTTAGGATAGCTCTATTTTTAGTCATCAGAAGTGAAGCACAATGGTCAGGCGCTGGGGAAGAATGCTTTGGTGATCCATTAGACGGGGATCGGAAATCAAAATGCTTTCGCAGGATATGATGCATGTCAGAAATTAAATTTTAAAAAGCAAATTAATCAACAAAACAGCTTTGTTGAATTTTATCACTTAACATGGAATAGCCTTGAGTGGTAAGATTCTTCATTGTGAGAGGTAAGGAAGAAAAAAAGTTACGTTCCAGATGGTTCGACTCTGTGGTCTGTCAATCAACATTAACTGATTTGCATTTTAACGATTTTTTGTCGATGGCGCGTCATTCGCCCTATTCGTGATTCCCACTGCGAAATTTTGAGAAAAGTTGCATTCATTTTTACTGTACTTTCCGTTGTTCACTCTTCGCATAGGAATTGGGCATCGTTCTAAAACCTAAACCTCGCCTTTTTTAAGAGAATTCTCTCAATTTCTAAATTTATGATTTGTATATAGCTATTTCTGATATATTTTTTCCTTTCATTTATTTTTATTACTCTATTTAGAAATATGACTTATCAAAATGTGCCTTTTTGTGAAAAAAATCCATTTTAACATGACCCAAAATTTAACCAATCGAACCTTTAGGTGGTCTTTACATTATGAGACTTCATTTTGTATGATTTAACTCATATATTCATTCACGTATAGGATAATAACATTCAGTTATTATTTAAGAATCTAAAACTTTACACCGATCACCGATATCGATAAATTTCTTTACCTCCATTATGCGAACGCAGATTTTGAAATCAGGTGTCTCTATCTAATAGGACGAAAAGGGTGGAAAATACTCATCACAGCTACTCCTTGTTGAAATGTGATTAATTTTTTCAACATTCATACATCTTGCGGTGCTGAATGTCCACGTACGGGTGACTAATATAAACTCTGTGAATGGTAGTCTTTAGGTACACTAACTCAAAGGTGGGTCAAAAGCTGGAGAGTTAATGATCAGACTATCACTTTATCTCAGTCTCTAAACGATTGATGGGACGGCGATATACATGGTGTTTGAGAAGTAATTCGATTTTAAAAAAATAGTGAGACAATGCTATCTAATGTAATACTTTATCTGGACTATTTATATGCATTCGGCTACAGTTCTTAAACCGCTCTGGACTGTTATCGGTCTTTACATCGATTTGAGCCGGTACTCCGGTAATACTCCGTTACCATTTTTGTACTTGAACAACTTGACATGGTTCTGCACTTTCAAGCGTGTGGGAATCTTCCAGTGATTTCTCTCCTTCTTTGAATCCGGTCTCGATCATTATTTAGGTCGGTATATTAATACTGTGGAATTTCAAGCAATACTTTGCAAAGTAAATATCAGTAATTTATAATTTAATTAATAACAATTTCTTGGTGGTCTAAACCATCGTTGCAGCCAGGGTGGGTCGTAACATCCATCAGCCGGTCGGCACATTTTTCTCGCCGTCTAGACATAAACTGCGCGTGTGTTCACCCTCTCCTCACAACATTTGAGTCAACAAAAACTAAAAGCACTTCGTTTCATTGCATTTATCATTATTTTTACTCATGGCAAAGCGAAAATTTTGAGGAGTTTTATTATGGCATAGCATCATAGCACGCGAAACAGCAAAACAGTCAAGCAGGGATGAAAGAAGGATCAAAGAGGAGTATATTATGAAATCAGAATATCAAGTGCCCAGCCTTACGTGTTTAAAAAACAGATTTGTCCATTTTCTTAGAAAGAGTATAACTGGAGGTTTGAAGTATTCAATTTTCTAACTCAACTTAAACTCCACTGTATCTTTCGATTCAAGTACGTGATATTCGCAGATTCTAGACAGTTAATTTAATTGAGCTGCTGGTCATACGCTTTGATTCATTTGTAGTTTCTAGCAGCCACGAGCAAGTAGATAACAATAGCAAAAATACCAGAGCCAGTGGTAGCGAAATAATATTTATAATAATTGATAAGCGTATAAATGAACAAAATATCAGAGAATCATCCCAACTGCTATTAATATACACAGTGGAAAATTAGGAGTCGGGTAACTTTGAAATTCGCTTCGTGGTGTCCATCGTTTGATATTTTTATTGTTAGAGTGTTTTAACATTCAGCAGGCAGTCAGTGCTTTTCTTATTAACAATCTGGACAATAGCTGAAACAACGCTGACTTTTTCATTACTAATTTGAAACAGCAAAATCCTGAATTATGATTGAATGTGGCATTTGCTTTACTTTCTAGATTGGATTTTTGATTTTTCAAAACCTTTTTTTTTAATTTCTCAGAGAACACGCTGAGACTCAAGTCGATTTATTTGATGTTCGACAAATTAATGAGAACGCAAGGCTGTCACAATTATTTGTCCAAATCCTCCACCGAAAAATCGTGAAAAATCAGAGAATGGTTAGAAAATGAGGAAAAATATTCAATCTCCTGATAATATATCTCTATTACAATTGCCAAGAAACAGTAAGACCATCGCCGTACATTGGTGGAATTTTAGATTCGGGTTTTGACATCACTTTTAATACATCATGGACAACTTAAGCCTTTCACTCGGAAGAGGTGAGCGACAGTTAGGAAAAACCTTGTTTCGATCCTAGCAATAATTAGCCTCACTCAGGTAAGAAGCTGGATAGAGAAGTGGTAGAGTCCTACTAAAATTTCCCAAGCTATTGCGTATATTACAGGGTGGAGTCAGAGAGGTAAAAGTGCAAGGGCTCATTTACTCAACTACTCTAGCGTCTTAGTTCAACGCGCAAGCAGGGCGCGCTTACATGCACGTAAGCATTGGACGTGAAATAATGTTAGGCGAATAACGATCTATTATAGAAGATATTATCAAAAGTGAGGATAGAATGAAGGCATAAGAAAAATATAAAGATGGACTAAGAAACAGGAAAGGGTAAGGGAAACAGAGGGAGTAACCAATTTGTTATAATAGCTGCTTCAGTCTCCAGCAATATGAGAATGTAATCGGATATATTAAGGAGTCTTATATTCTTATTGGTCCATCGCGCGACCATAGTGGTCCAGTGCTGGTAAGTGCTTCCCAATTGGCTGAACAGATTGCTTATTCAATCTGCATCTAGTCCCTTAGCCGAGAGGAGCTTAGTGGCTTACCGGTAATAATCACTAAGATCAGAATATAAGATTATGTAAATTTACAGACGGCACAATAAATTAAATCAATTTGTTTACTGAAGAAAAATTGATTATGTACATACGTCTATTTATGATACCGCCATCCATATATAACGGTAAACAAGTGGTAGTCTCACTAGATTTGAATTTTGGATGCATTGAAGAATCCACTCTTTTATCTAATTGAAATAGGTACTTCATCCCTCAATCATCCTGATATGACGCCGTGATTCCTGCCAGCGATTTTAGCTGACAAGTTCATTAACTTGAATGGTTGGTAGTTGCATCTTAATAAATTTCTTTCGAGTACTGATAGTGAAAAATATTATCTCCGTGTCATACGATCACGGAATTTGCATTTCCAACAAATCCTGAACCAATAGTGTTACTTGTCTTAGAAAGACGACTCGAGACCACAAGTGATTTTAGCTCTGCCAGCCAATAGAGACTCACAAAGCTCCCACTGTCACAACGAAGCCTATTATATCCGTTTGTTTTTATTAATCATCAAAGAATACATAAAAATTGAGGAGATAGAGAGCGACAAACAGACCAAGGGAAAGGAATAAGGAAATTTGAGGGTTTAGTTTATATATCATATATGACAATGTCTTTTAGCTTGGCTCATTATCCATAGTCATGATGGAGAGTAGAGAAGAAACTAAACACACACCAGGCAAACATACCCACACAGAAAAATATATCAGGGAGTTTAATATTAAACGCAGAAAAAGAGACAAGAGCCCCCCAGACACTTAAGATAGAGTATAAGCGGCAACGCACACAAGCCACATTTGAAGAAATATGCTGAGTGTTTGAGAAGAGGGGTGTTAAAAAGGAAGCGAGTATTAGGGGGTGAAACAGAAATGCATTGAATGGTGGAGGGGAAAACTGAAACAAGGGCTTGATGGTGGAGGTTGTGGCGGTCACACACTATGGATACAAAATGAATGCGAATGGTGCGACGTAGATGTGATTTGATGTGACGGTTGCGGAGAGAAATGGAAGAGTGCTTTCTGCTTCAATTTTAACGATTTGGCATGGAAGTGTCTAGCTGACTGAAGTGCATGGATGATTGGGCGAACCCATCTGGCTGAGTACTCGGTCTAACCACTGGAGCGGACCATTCAAATGAAGCTCTATCCAACAGGGAGTACTTGTGACGGTCTGGCGTCTGAAGGAATAGAGAGTAAACGATTAACCATAAAATTCCAGCTTTAACTGAAAAACAAAAGAGGGAGCTTTTAAACGCACCTATACTCAGCACCCCATCCTTTGACAAAACTGATTCGAATGGTGCACATGTTGGTTAGGGCGTAGACTGCTTCAAATCCATTGTTTACGCTCTCTTTCAATAGAGCGGCAAAGTGCTGATTGTTGAATATTTTTATGTTGCAACCTATAAGGAAATAAAAGAGTCTTTAGAACAATTGATAGATCAACCATCGTCGAAACAGTGCAGAATAATGTCGTACTGGAATTTGACTTATAATCGCAGGGAAGTTAAAATCATGACAAGCTGATTTAAAAGGACAGTGATTTTGAAAGATAAGCAACAGTGTCAAGTTAAATTTAGAACATGTATAATTAACTAATGAAATGGATGTGTAATAAATGAGGAATTGCTTTTCTTTAATTGATAGGGGGGCCAATTCGACAACCTGAGCAGAATTCATAAATACCGTAACAACCGTTTTTTTTTGATATCTACATTCTCTATGCTAGTACCTGAAAATGAATTTTCTCCCTACTGTCCTCCTGACCAATCAATTCTTTACATCAAACTAGATACACACTTTCTTAATAATGGGAAGAAAAATCGTCATTTGAGATACAGATTTTCTATCTTCTTCTTAATGGGCTTGAGCAGCTGTAGCTGCAGCATATCACTGTGAACAATGTGAGTTATAATAGTAGTTTCATAGTGTTGTATCGGCGACAACCCAGCTTTATATAATTATTAATCCACATTGAGTAAGATTACAAATTAAGAAAAATCACCGTGGAAAAAATCGCAGACTCCAAAGGACACCTACGAATTATCTACTACTTCAGTCAAAATAAAATATAGGGAAAAGTATACTTACCTTTTTGTTCAGATAAGCTAAACTACAAAACTAATCAAATACTGTGACAGCAATTAAATAAAGTAAAAAGTCCCAAATGCGTCAACTTTGAATCACCTCTAGAGGAAGCAATGTCTACATGGAAGATGGATCCCTATATATTAGCAAGAAAGTCACTAAGTATGTAATCAGTGATTGTGATGTTTACAATTTCATTGGTACTTAGAGATTAAAGCCAGGATAGAGATCTGGCGTCAATCAGCTTTGACGTGTTTGTGCATGTGTGCGTACTGCATGTGGGAAAGCCAAATGACAAATCTCCCAAGACCTGCCGCAGCGAAAGCGAATGCTGATTATCGGATTTAGTGCTATGTTGTTTCTGCCAACTCGGACTAATAAATTTAATTAATAAGCTGTAAAACCAGCAACAGGAATAAATGATTACATGCTTTCAAAAATTAGAGTCTGATGACTTGTATTCTAACTTATTCCTCTAAATAGCGCCGAGTAACTTCGAGTATGATTAATAAAACGACTTCAGGAAAAGCCTTAATTGAATTAAGAAAGTCAATTAATTATGTCTTCTGAAATCAAAAGATAATCTATTCAAAATCAACAATTAAGACGGTGAAAATTCGAGAAAAGAACAGAACTCCCACAGAACAGTTAAAGACGCCGACAAATATGACTCATGAAGTAGACGCTTTGTCTCAGGTTGGAAAATACACACCCCGCATATATTATTTATAAAATACGCGTGAGCATTCTGTTTAAGGTACGCTGACAATAAGTCTAGATTGGACGAATGAAAAAACAACGGTAATCGATAGGATAGTGAGTTAACCTTCAATCACCAATAATTGTTAGGAGGAACAAACTACCTCGGAAACAGCTATTCTGCCTTCCCAATTTAATCACCCAAGTCTGTTAAATATAGCCATGACATTAACTAGTGCCCACCAAGGGACGCTTCAGACATGCACTATTAAGTGGCATCATCAAATAACAGGAACCATAAACACATTTAGCCATCAAGCGAGTGAATTGTCTTCTGCAGAATATTAGTGATCTTAAAAGGTAAAATCAGCAGAATAAAAGGCATTTTGCTTCGATGGAAACCATGTTTACGCTAATGATAAGAAGCATAAATACTGGACACACTAACATCATCGGCCCAAACAAGACAACCTTAACGGAAAATAATATCCTTGACCTTAAGGACGCAAGAATAGTGGGAACAGAAAATCCCATTATAATCGATAAAGAATTACACAAAGAGGAGAAAAAATAACAACGCGGTAATTAAATAATCTTCTGAAACGCTGAAATAGGTGCTGTGGGAACCCTTCCATTAGTGACGGTTAACGTTTTGAGTTTGCATTATGACATAAATAGAGAACGTATTAACTTTTGATCTAAATAATAATCCGTTCAGATTTTAATTAAATGAGGTAAATAAGGAATGCGAGATGACCTTACATACTGAACAACATCCATGACCTTAAGAACGCTGCAAAGTGAAACAAAATAAGGCTTACCTGGTGGAATTTTGCAGACGGTGGCTGGATGCCAGTTGTACATGTGATTGCAATTGGGAGATTGGACGAAAATGGCGCTGTCGCTTAGGCATTCCGCGAAGACCTCACCGCCAATGTAGTACAGTGCTACGCCGTGGCCTGTAAAGAGGAAGATGGAAGTCTTGAATGACAGAGATAAGAAGTGTCATGGGTTTAAGTTTTATCTATGTTTAATCAAGGAAAGAAATGATCTCATTGAATAGCTATAATCTGTAAGGCGATAAATCCTCACACTACATCCCATTACCCTTAAAGACTGAAAGATAAAGTTTCTATCAAAGAAGGTAACCGTAACCTATCAAGTACGTTGTAACTGAAGAATTGACAATAGAGTAAGTTAACGAATTAGCCAATAGAGGTACCAACATGAGCAGACAGGAGCCAGTGAGAAACGTACACATGAGATATATTCAAAGGTAGCGCCACACTTCCGGGACCTAAAGTAGCCACTATGGCAAGATGGTTGCTTCTTCTCATGTACTACTTAGTGCTTTCGATCTTGTCTACAAGATATTCCATAAAACCTGATTTAGACCACGCTATAATACGAAGTTAATATGATCGTCTAGACGTCTTTCATTTGCATGATGAGACGACTATAAAAAATCATGAGTTGATAATTAAAATGGCAACCATGAGGTAGCATGCTTTTATGCGCATAAAGGAATCTACTTATCCAGGGTTCACTGTTTGATGCATGTAGAACAAAATACTCCGGACATATTCAACAACATAAATTTTATTTGTCTAGTTCCAGCGAAAGAATGATTTCAGAAATACTGAGATACAAGTAGTATCCATGGCAGAATAAAACAAGTCTTAAAATGGGTAAGAACCTCTGAACCTGAGAACAACAAAACAGCATAAGAGATGAGAAGGCGATGAGTCGAATATAAGTACATAATGAAATTATTCTTTTGATTTCTAAGGACAGTGAGTTATTCATTTCTTCACGAGACAGTCCACTTAATAATATAATGCTCCAAAGCTCAAGCCGTATGGTCATATCTCCTAAATGCTGCAGTAATCGACCACTTTAAATTGAATTAGAAATAAAATGATTGTATATCAATTAGGTAATCTGATCCATCTGTGCCATCAACTGAGTTTTAAGAAAACACCCATAGAGTAAGTCCCTTATGGGAAAATCATGCATTTCAGCTGCGATTAAAAGAAGTGAATAAATTAACTATGGCTAAGTACAGATTCAGCTAAGTGGATTAATAGAGATTTTACAGATAGAACTCGAAAATAAGAATTTTCAAAGTATTTGTTTATAAAACAAGCAGATCAGAAGTAAGGTTTGCTTCCCATGTGATGGAAAATGAAAAATCTTTACTGAATCTAGACTTTTCAAATTAGTTCAAATATTTGCAGCTACTGAGAACAAAGATGATCGAAATAAAAGCTAACGAATCCAGCAATATAAAATACAGGAACAAACATTTCCTAAAAGATGGATGCTGAATAGTTCGAATCAATTCAGTCCCCCAGCGCTAAAAAAAATCATGAGCAGACGAAATGAGAATGAAAGATCGACCGCATCTAAAATAACTTCTTCAGACCGCCAATGGATCGAAAAAAATTATCAACCACTCCCATAACCGCGCACACAAAACAGGAATGCGATCGACGAGGTATTTAAATCTGTACTTTAAAACTAAACAAGATTTGGCCCAATTAACACCACCTAATCCTAACAAAAAAATTATACAGAATATAGCGATCCATTAGACAAAGTTAGGACATTATTTCACAAAGGCAAGGAGAGAAGTGACTGCAAATGGTGACCCCAACTTTCAGTAGAAGCTCTCTTCTTAATAAATAAATGCACTCTCTTTGATTACCTAATTGAGAATAGTACTAGCACAACTCAAGAGCAACATTTTTTATTAACTCCAAATTTAATTAATCCAGACAGTACGTAAACTCACACATGCTGCTCCCCTCTCCCCCCATCATTTTTAAACCCCAGAAAATCACTGACCGTAAAGTGTGAAGGGGCATGGAGTTTACTATAATAAAATCAGGAAAAATAAAAATAACGTGATAAAACAATGAAATACGAGTGACGCTAATAAAAATTACCACATTTCTTGGGAAATTAAGCAATCCACGCATCTTATGATTCCTCAATATTAAAAGATGTGGTAAAATTCGGTTGAAGAGAATACATAGAGTTCATACAACGCATACAGCACTCTTAATTACAACTAATGTCTCAACTAGGACGCCACTCCCTAAGTATAGAGGATAAGAGCCAAATGATAAACACCATTTCCATTCCTTAAGCCAAAAGTTCGTTGGTTCTATTCGAATGCCTCTTAGATAATTTCAGTAGTAGAAACCGGACAAATAAACATAACTAGGAAAGGAAGATCAACACTGAGATAGTATTAACGAAAAACACTTTGCTGCTAATACACGGAAAGTGACAAGAGATCAATGTGGTTACTAAAAACGACATCAAATAAACTTAATATATGGAGCTGAAACCCTACCGGAGCGTATTTTGAGGAAACGGATGAATAATACTTAGACATGCCAGTAAAATTCAATTGACTCAATAGAAAAATACTCAAACTAGATATATATTTGATATTATAAACGCATCTTACTTTTAAACGCCTCAAAAATTTAAATCTATAAAATAATTTTTATTGGAGAGCAGGAAGTTAGGCTTATTTATCAGGAAAAACAACCGTTAGCGTTTATATTTTGACTACGATACTGTCAACGGGCTTGAAATAACAAGACACGCTTCCTCCCTCTCCATCTACCTTAAAAATATGAGCGGAACGATGTTTAGCAGTTCCAAAGCAATGGGTTTGAAACCAACTTGAACAGATATCTGATGATTTGCATGCCTTGTTTAAAACCAGCAGAACCGATATTGGAATTCAACCTTTAAATATTGTAACGATTAAATTCTACAAAACGTTCGATCCTCTACGGTATAAAACAATAGATCACACTCCAGCACTTACCAATATGACGACGAGTGAGTTCAATTTGATGCCCTCGATTTACGTTGCTAAGGAGACCGAGGCAGAAGCGATTCTCTCGAGAGGGGTCTGTGAAACCGTCCACGGTGAGACAGGGTGAGGCGCAGTAGAAAGTGTCACCTACTCGAGTATTTGTCTCGTAGTAGTAGACGGAGCACCAGTAGTCAGGTTCCTGATAGGCCACAGATGTGTGGGCAGAATCATCGATGGTTATATCATTCAAAGTGTCTACAATGAGAACCGAGAAAAACAAACGGTCAATTAAACGGCAAAACACAGACCTCATAAGATCTACTCAAATGGGCTGACAGTAACTATATCTACATTAACTTACTCTGTTCTTATATTCAGCTTGTGGAATTTAAAATTAATCGTACCAGACACCAGAGGTTTATGGTGAGAAAGGTTCCAATAAAAAATCACATCTCAGCTGTTGAGGGTGGAAATAATTTTATTTCCCCCCGTTCCCGCATGACGGATAGCAAGCATTCACATTTAACGGGGACAAACTTCAGAGAAATGATTTCCTTAAACAACTATCGAACACTTCAAATAATTATCAACGAAAAGCAGTAACAATGGCGTTGCAACCGATTTCGCAAATACCATTCAAAATGTTTGTTCTTTCAAGAGCCTAAACTCTAGATTAATATCATACATATATATATATAGAAATTTACAAGTCGATAACGGAAAATGATCACAGCACTTGAATTAAGTAGAGTGACTTTATCCTAGAGTCACTAGTATGAAAAGCCCACATTCTCTCACCCCTCTTGTTGACCAGAAATAACCAATGTGGTTGACCATTCACATCAATGGGTGTGCACCGATTAGCATTGATCTCTAATTTTTCAGAGCTAAATTAATGTGACATGGACAATTTTAATTTCAATATTCAGCCTTTAGTGCCTCTCCATCACCTTTGGCTGCAGTAGTTTAATTTTTAACCATCCAACGTTTCTTTAGATCCCTATGGGAAATTAATATTTCTCAATACTCAAGCATCATAAAATGGTGGGATAATTTCAAAACTAGAAACAGGAAAAAGAACACGAGATGGGCTTATTAGTCCAGGAAGCGAAATGTAAAGTGGGAAAAAATAGTTTGTCAGCCAGACAGGAGAGGAAAAAAGGGGCTAATTTTTCAGAGTGCTAGAAAAAAAGTGTTGCGTTGTTGAAGCAAGGGAAACAAATGGAAGAAAGAGAAGAACAAAGTTTACTCCATCCCCTCCCTTACAAAATCTACCGGAAATCCAAACAGCAAAATAGCAGCCAATTTAGGTGGAGAGAATTAGCAAGGCTATAAAAAGTTTATTTATATTTCACTACAAGAGAGCCATCGGGAAATCGTTCTCAATAACACTTCCCTTCCCATATTTGAAATAAAACTATCGACAACTATATCAAGACTATAGTTGTATTTAATAAAGATGAGTGATAGGAGATGAGATTTGACCAACTACTCCTAATAATGACTAAAATATAATTGAAACGACCCCAAGTAGCACCTAATCTCATCAGTTAAACTACTTGTAGAAAGCCGACTGTCAGGCTTAGAGATATTTCCTTAAAAAACTGATGATCCCCCTAAAGGCTAGTAAGATATAAGGAGAAGACCAAGAATTGAATTGACAACGTAAATGAGAGAAAGAAGTGAGAAGGAAGAAATAGAAATTGGAGGGAACGATCGTCAGTGCTGAGTGAGCAGAAACGAGGTTACGATAGTGGACAATCGATAGCAAATAATTATCCGACAATTAGACATATGAGTCAATATGTTCATTCGGTAGAATATCGTGAACTCCTTAAATAGACGAGATAAAACAACAACGGTGGAGCCCCAGAGATTAACTGGAGAAATGAAAATTAATTGACACGTAATTGAAATGGGTATTTTCAAACGAATTTTGTGGGCAAATGGGTTAACGAATAAAACGCCCATAAAACCTTATTAGACAAAGTTTCAAATAAATTGGGAGATGGTTAGCAATTGAAAGTAGATAATATGACATAATATTGTTTCCAATAAGATAACTGTTCTCTAGTTTCTCTTCCCATTTTTTTAAACAAGCGTTCACCCAGGATACTTTGACTGGTTGTTGGAAAAGATATGGAAAAAAAGCCACAGCATTCTCCAGTCTGCGTTAAGCCTGTCTAGTCACTAGCCTACGCCCAATGTGGGTCTAATCGACATTGGAATATTTAAAAAAGGGGAGAGAAGGAGAGCATTGAAACGATAATGAGGAGGAAACTTAATGTATTTCTTTCACCTAGGTTCGTACGAATAAAAATTTTCCTCGGTCCGGATTTCTTAAGTAAAAACAAATTTTGTTCGTTGGAAAGATTATAGGAAAATATCAGAGAATTTATGCTGTACGTAGATATACGACAGAAAGTATTTGACTGACTAATTTCCCGGATAACCCAAAAAAATGGAACCCGATATGTAATTAATTTTTAATAACGCAATTGATTGACTTATTAGATGTGATAACTTAATTAACTTGATTTCCACCTCCGGGAACTAGATAAAAGAATGCGCCAGGATGCCGCTGGACTGTGGATATTTATTATAAAGAACGAAGAGGAATTCCACACAATAATCTAGTCTACGCATTCAATTTTTATAAACGTCAGCATATGAAACTGCTAAGTAATTCCATTAGTAATAGAAAGTAAAAGAACTATCTTGGAGTAGCCACACTCGAATTTTATAAGTTAAGTCAACGGTAACTCTCGTGAGATCAGTGGCGACCTATTTTCACAATTAAGTACATTTCCTCATTCAAATTCCACAAAAAAGCATCAATAATGAAACAAAATTAACATTTTTGCGCGTAAAAGTACTTTCCTCTTCCCACATTTATTATCCACCAAATTCGAAATAACAATAGGTAACAAAGTAATAGTTTAAAGACAAGTGTTTAAGTTGCTTATCATTAAACGAATCGAATGAAATGGGGTGTGCCAAAAGAATAGATCTCTATATTTACTATTATACGAAACCAATAATTTGAATTTTCCATCCAGCCTAGGTAATTTGCAGACTGTTATTTTCTTTATCAACGCTTTCGCGCATAGTTTCGAAATGTAACAGTCACTAATTAGTGACGGCTCTGATAATTATTCGAGGTTTTCGTAGTCTCCATAATCTCCACATATTTGAAGATCGTGTTACACAATTCACAATAGACCAGTTAATGCTGGGTGGTATACATTAATGAATGAAAATTGACAATGCTTTACTGTGGAACAGTGGTGTAGATATCAACATGCATGTTTACAAGTGACAAATTAAAAGGGTTCAATTGTCACTAGTGCACGTTGAGAGAACATAATGATCAAATAGCACTAGTCTAAAACGGTCAAGTGATAGTAAAATGCGAGTTTCCCATCAGAGAGATTCCACGATGACTTAGATGAGTGGTGGAAAACGCAAAGCTTCAATGAGCACAAAAATAATTAAGACCGATTGTAAGACACAAGAAAAGCGCAGCGAGAAAACGATCAATGTAAAATTATCTATAAAAATATCATCATTTGAAATATTTTTTTATTTTTTTCAGAAACCCCTGATGTATCTCAAAAAGTACATGTGGAATAACGTTTAAACGTTGCTATTTATTCCTTTTGTGACGATAAGAATGAAAATGAGTGGACAGTCCAGATTTTGATGACAATCTCACTGCAAGAGAGAAAGAAGGAATATCGATAATCCATACGGGTAATATACTTTTCATTCAAAATAATAAAATGCGTTTTTCCTCAATTTTGACCTATGTTAATACCTCTTTTCTAGAAGTACATTCAATTCTTAAGGAAGCAGATGTATGTTCATATTAAATGTTTGAAAAATGTCAAGGAAGTGGCAAAACATATTTTCGAAAATTTCTGAAAGAAAACCATAAAGCAAATATTCTTCTCCTCTTCACAAATTTACACTATGCATTAATTTATCGGAGTAGATAATATGTATAATTTTATGAAGAGACAATTAGTACTCAAAGTATTAATAAAGCAGCAAAATTTTTGAATTCCCTAACGAACGTAAAAGACGAAGTTTAATACAGTTATTCAGTTACATCTTAATAGGAGTTGAGCGAATGGAAAACCTAACGATTTTCGAATATAATAAAAAAGATCCGTCCAACTAGAGTTAGACAGTAATTAATAGAAAATTTCAAACTCTAAGGCCAAATGTCTCTCCCATATCAGTGCTAGTAATCAGTGGGAACTCACCCAGACCCGTGTCCATAGTATCATTATCCTCAGAGAGACAATTCTCCTCCCTCGAGTGGGCCCCAGGGGAACGTGAATCGAGTCCGCCGGTCGAGGCAGCATCTCCACTGCTGCTACTTCCCGGTGGGCCACCGCCCATTCCGACCCCACCGTCTGTTGTGGAAGAGGGACCAGCCGAAGACATTACGCCATCTCCGTTATCGCCTTCAACCGTTGCTGCTTTTGATCCATTGGTTGGACTTGTTGTCTGTGGTGTAGATGGTGGTGAGGACTTCATTGCCATGCTATTCTTCAAGCCATGTGAGAGGTAACTACAAACACGAAGAGAAAAAAACACTCTAGAAAGTGATTCAGTAAGGGAGATGACGACCTATCTACATTTTTAAATTTGCCTTCTATTGTTAACAATCTCGAAATATCTTCTTAAGCTTCCACTTTTGGCAAAAGATGAATAAATAAAGTGTAATGTTGAGTCAACCTCTGTGTACAAATATAACAGACAGTATTTTATCATCTCAATAATGCCTACAACACTCCTGGATTCGCCTTCTTTCCATAGCTTTCTACACCTTTTACTGAGCAGAATCAACTAGTGGCTGGCCACCCAAATCAATGGATGTGCACCGATGCATATCGAACTCGTGACCTTTACACAAGTGCGCATGAACTACTGTACTATCGGCGCATGATAATTATTCAATAATCTAGACATTCAATATTACTCTACTACCATAGATTGGCATTACAGATAAAATTCAAGCAGCTCGATTAAAAAGTCTGAATTTGAAAAAGATACAAGTTTGAATGACACTTTCACTAAAACGTAAAAAAGTAATATTTGAAGTCTCAATTCTAAACAACTGAAAACAGTGTTTGAGATTACCCAATTAACTACTAAAAATCAGTTTAATTATTGAAGTACAAGTTTTTGCAACAAGAGAATGAGAAGTACATAATAAGCGATGATTCTTATAGTAATTTTAAAATTACTAAAAAGGATTGGAGTTCAAATGTAATTACACTAAAAAACCTACAAGTGTTATCATCTGAACTTTAAAAATGATTTGAGGTGGCATGTCCAACCCCGAAATTACATCAACCGGTAAAAAAAATTCAAAAACCGTTCAAACATGAATTTGGCAATATAACCATTAAATTTAAACTGTGAATAGTGAACTGTACTTAATAAGAATAACTCAGTGCTTCTAGAATTCAACTAAAGTAGAACTCGTAATGTTCCGACTTCATTACCTACGTCCTCTTGACCTCATTTTGAATTTTAAAGCTTATTCAACCCGTTAGTCAATCCTTTTATTTAGAAGCTTGCCCATTACTAAAACTTATAAGCTTTTCGCATAACAAGAGTAACAAGTCCAATACAAGAATTTAGAGCAAATTTAAGGAGTTCAGTTCTTAAATCAGCGAAAAAAAGAGAGAAAGCAACTAGTAGCAATATTATGGGTTTTTTTCGTTTCTCCATTGTTTGAACTACCTCAGAAATAATGCCTAATTAATCTCTGAACATCAGACACGATGCTATTTTGTAATTACGACGACGACCACAATGAATTGGATCATAAAACCAGCCATCACAGCCAAGTAAAAAGAATTTGTTTACCTCTGCGACTTCCGAATGATTTATGGCCTTGCACTTCAGTCTGCCGTTAACAATTCCTACCATTTCTCATAAATGATGCAAGAATTTAAAAGGAAGCATTTTAGTTCAAATTAAAAGCAGTAACAGCACTGAAATTCCCCTCTATACAATTTTTGGGGCACAAGACTTGACGAGAAGTTAAAAAAGCCCAAATGCATAAATAATCAGTCAAAAAGTACAAGAACTCTAAGTAGGCCTAGAAACAAAAAGTGGATTAAAACATCTCAGTGAAAATCATCCAGTCGGTGAATGAAACTCTATGATCTGACAAGAGGGCACGAGGCCTTTGTTCATTAGAGCATATCCAATGATGGGAATAGTCTACCGAGGTGATCAATTCTGGATAATGTGGGAGGTAGAGAAATATGAATTTCTCGAAAGAGCAGATCTACAGCTACTCTTTAACGAACTCGAGTCAACTTTTCCTTCAGAGAAAAATTAGAACAAATTTATGAGAAGACTTGGACTGAAAGTGTAGCCAAAATAAGAATAAACTGACAATAAATATAACTAAATATTGCTCGAAACTAATTAAAGAATATCTGCGGCTTCATATAAAGCATTTTGCTCCGTCTGAAAAAAGAACAATCTGACTTAAACTATTTATCAGTGAATTCAGTCTGAAATCAATGACCAATACGAAGTTTGAAAATAGATAGTTGAGATTTGAGTAGAGATCCTGTTCATCGAAGAACTAAATAAAGTTTTTTTAATTTTACTTACATTCGATTTTAGGTTTTGAATCCTTGAATAGGAAAATATGAGAAAAACGCAAAATTAAAATTTTAAATGACAAATGAACGTTTAGGAGATATATTCTAAACTCCGAATATTAAGCTTGTTCAATTTCTTAAACTGAGGATCCCTTGATCAGATTTGTAAAATGAAAGGTATCTGTTTCAAAGGAGTGTTATGGTAAATGCTGAGATTAGGAATTTTCCGACAAAATAAGTATGGCCGATTTGAAAGTGATCAAAGACTTCAGCCTATGCAAACCGTAAATGAATTTCAATAAGCTCTCAGGATCTACCACCAACTTTGCATACGCCGTGCCAATATTCAATTTTCCATTCAATCCGAGAAGTGTTCTGATCGCATTAAATGTTAAACGTCTTCAAGATACCCAGGTTCATTTATTCAATGAATCTTGTCCGTATTTTGTCAGATATTTGGGCGAATAAACAATTACTAGTAAAAGGTCACTTCCGCACACTGGAATTAGATAAGAATGACATTTGGCAATCTCTATCTCCAAAAAACTAGTTATAGTGCACATATGCCTAGGGCTTAACATGCCGCATAACCATCAAATCATCACTGCAATTACGAGGTCGTTTGTTTACCTTCATTAACATGACAACGTCAAAAAGGAGCGAGACGAAGTGTCAGATTAAATTCAGAACTAACCTCAACATCGAACCTGTGTGTGGAGAACTGGTACTCTGAGTTGTCGAGTCGTGAGTCGAAGACGCATAGGCTGCAGATCCCATTCCCATTCCAGAAGATACCAAAGGGGTCGAAAAAACCACATGTGGTGTTCCTCCCAACACCTCGTGATCTGCATTCTAAAAGCGTAAAAATATCTTGGTATAACCGGTGCTATAAAGATAATGATAGTTAGGCATTATTAGAGGAGCATTAAAGCGGATGGGAAGTTAGATTCCCCTCAGCACGAAGCTGTGGCGATAATTGGTATTTTTTAAGTCATGATTAAGACAAATTAAGCGAAAGGAAATCAATCGAATAGGCTAATTTTACTTTTACAAGCTGTAAAACTCCATGGCGGAGGAACTCAAACTATAATATTATTATTAAATTACACGGAAGATCTTCGTACTACAAATGTAAAACATATTTAATGACTTCAGGTAGTTAAAATTTCTTAAAAGAGTAGTTCAACTAACATCTATTAGCATTTCATCAACAAACTTAATGTCTAAGCCTAAGATTTATAACTTTGTATTCAACAGTGGAGAAAGTGGATAAACCATCTTAACAAATTCCCGAAATCAAAAAAGCTACGCCTCCGTTTGTCCAGTTATTATAATGTGCCCAAACATTGCAGAGCATGATTCAACCTTTCCCCTTCAAAATAACGTGTAATAATTTCAGTAATTGATTAAAACAACTTATGTGAAATTATTTTAGTGAAAAGAGAATGATTCTCCATGATCTACATTAGGAAAAGCTTAAATAATCAGATGGAATCATTTTTGAACATGTATAGGTTAAAATAAAAAGGAAAAGGTCCACTACTTCAACCCAACTCCAATAAAATATTAACTCTTCCATCTCTATTATTTTAGCCTTCACCATATTCATTATAAGTAATTTATCGGTATGTTACAGAAGTTATGCGAAAGCGGCGTTTATTAAAGGTAACGAAAAATATAAGGTTAGACTTGTATTAGAAAACTAAAAAAATGTACTATATATACCTGAACTAACGGCTAAATAGAGAAACAAGAAAGCAGGAATCCAAATAAAAATAAAAAACAAGAGATGGAGGTATGAGTGATCTACCTCATCCAACGTGACACAAGGAGGAGCCATTCCAGTTCCCCCGAGAAGAGAGCTGGAAGTGTCCATCTCCTCCTCAAATTTACAGCATCCGGCAGCTGTAGAGGAGTTGAGGAGAGCCGTGAGACTGGTGAGATGATGCGAGGAACTAGGAGCGTCTGCATAGGGTGATGCCTGAGGTGGAGGGAGGCCAGCAGCAGCGGAATGTGAAGGGCCCATGAGACCCGGAGGGGCTTGTGTCGGTGCCCCTCGATAGGCGCTAGTGTAATCCATCATCGAATGACGAGAAGGACCTGCTGAAGGCCCACCGTTGAGACGATGAGGTATTCCAGCCCGATAGGCGGCAGCGGCTGGGTGATGATGGTGATGATGACCGTAAGCTCCCATTCCTTCTGCACCTCCATTCATATTCGCCTGAGAGGCTGAGTGTGATGCTCGTGGTACCATTATTGGAGGAATTACTACGGCGGAAACAAAGCAGAGATATTAGGATCTAAAATTTTCGTCATCATCCACATGAATGCAGATATTCACTTATGAGAACCAACAAGATATTTGAATGTCCCATCTTGACTGATAGGAAAAAATACATATTTATCGAAACTTTCTCCATTAATAAATCTGATAAACACGGAAATTTGGGGGACAACTCAAGAAGTTTTGAATTTCAGAACGTGAACCAATCCAAAAATCAAATGAATTAAAACTCTCGATGCTATGACCTTATTCATAAATTACGCCTGATTTCTTCTATATGCCACCACATGCCTTCCCGTGACAAAATATGCATACGTTTCGCTTTGCCGTAGGTTATACTATAATGAAGTTAAAATACCATAAACGATGTCCTCTACCAGAATGTCACTCCATATGCATGGCAGATTCGGACTAGCTTAAAACCAAAGGTGGTCCACTTTAAATACTACAACTGGTACACATTTTTACCAATGTGATTTCAAACATTTGAAAAAATCGAGGGACTAAAGAATAGATGATGAATCCTTATAATCTGTGATGATATGTAAACGAAAGAGTGTAATTTTCTTTAAATGGTCACTAGATATAAGTTGCAAGTACGTTAATTTTACAGGAGTATCTTGATAATTGTAAATCTTAAACAAAATCGGTCTAATAGAAAAACGAAAGCAAAAGGGAAATATTATTAGGAGAATTGTGGGAGGAATTAAGCAGACACTACGTTGACGATAATGTACATAAAATACAGCCTTGTTGTTCAGGCCTAATGTCTAGACAAGTGAAGGA
The DNA here is from genome assembly GCA_900708905.1 of Hymenolepis diminuta. Classification (NCBI taxonomy): domain Eukaryota; kingdom Metazoa; phylum Platyhelminthes; class Cestoda; order Cyclophyllidea; family Hymenolepididae; genus Hymenolepis; species Hymenolepis diminuta. The sequence goes on along the minus strand of CAADRB010000013.1, from coordinate 1,242,145 downwards.
GTAAGCAACTACTACGAATGAATCATTATGGGTCATTTGTGTTATCACCGAATTCGATTTAAAAGAGGGAAATACCGTTCTAAGAGTGAAAAAAAAATGTTTATGGAGCTGCATCAAATTCTAACTTTCTTAAAACAAACCATCGATCGTCTTTAAGATGATATATGCAAACGTAATATTAGATAATATGAAGATATTAAAAACCCTCACCTTGATATAATGAAGTGAGTTGTAGACAAGCGATTCAAAGATCAAACTCGTAAGGAGATTTCCGCAAAAAATATTAACCTATTAGTGTTCCAGATCGGTATTTTCTGAAATAGTTAATACTTTTTTAAGTCTCAATTAATTTTGATCGAATAAAATAACAAACCAATGTACCCTTATCTCAATATACAATATGCGTTTTACACCTATCTTCGACAGATTTACATCATCTCTTTATTAAATCTACTAATGACTTAACTAATAGAGAATGTATGCAAAACTTGAATACTAGAGTACAGCCAAATTGAACAGACTAAAATAACTAGACTAGAGGGAGGACAATGGTAACTCTGCCCTAAGTCTCTAATATTGAAAGACTCCGTTAGATCTTATTGTCGAAATCACTAGATCGATAGTGCAAAGAATAGACATAAGAGCAGCCCAAAAAGCAGAAAAGTTGATAAACACAGCATAACATACTTATTACATGGCTTTTTAGACGCAAACATCGAAACCGACGGGAAAAAACGAAGACCTGTTGTTTAGCATAAAGGAAAGAACTCCTTTCCAGGGAAATGAGGTGGCTCTGCAATGAGACAATACGATAGGATGTAGACACCACTAGACGGCGGCAATTAGGCAGAGGGAACTTTGATACAATTCTCCCACCAGACATCTTCCTCACCCCTTAATGTCTGTTCCCATCCAACTGTACCAATCAAAAATAAATGACGTTATTCATCCTCGAATCAGCAGTGATGGTGCATATGAGAAAAGGAAAGGAAGGAGGATTGAATTAAAAACTTTCCATTAAGAGAATAATTAAATGCTCACAAGTTTAAAATGCAGAATAGTTTTAAAAAGTGAAAAATAGCAATCGGAATAGTACGTGAAAATCCTAACTACTCAAAAAAAGAAGAGAGGTTCGATACATACGCTCTTTTTCTTCTATCAAACGTACTTGAACTGGTTTGTGAAATAGGAATTATGAAGATATATGAATGCAAATTGTTGGTGTTTAAAGACTGACAACAGGTGAAATTTTCCTCTAAACACTTAAAAACAAAGATTCAACCGAAAGCAACGTCCTTTAATACCCTACTCGTACCTTTGATATGAGCTGTTACTAATATTTGCTGAAATTAATGAAATAACTGAGCATTACAGAAAACATCGTTGTAACAATACTTTATAACACGATTAGAAGTTCTCTGCCACTTTACCATCAATCTTCGAAACGAACTGACTAAATCGTTAAATTTCGAGTACTGCATAATCCGAAGTCAGTGAAAGGGGAGATCGATTAAAGTATACCAACTAGTTGTCCTTGGTCCTCTAATTTCGAATAACAAACTATTTCACAAATTTAAATGAAATATTAAATAATAATAAAGTCGATGTCATGTGTTTGGTCAGCCAATAAACACAGGCACCGCTATGAATGCGGCGGATAAAGAAACTCATGCCAGCGCCAGAGCGAATGTGGGAAAATTCGTTAGAAATTTCTCAAAATAGCACTATCCCACCGCCTAGGAGTTAACTCAATTGACTCTGGTTCTACACACACGCGTTCTATTTGAGTACAAAAACTAGATGACTGACGAATTTTACACGTTGCTATTACAAGCTGTAAACCATAAAGAGATTAGGAGCATTACGTGCACATTCAAAAACAAACATTTTCTAATCAATATAGTTTCGTATTTAATTTTTCAATAGTTATCAATATATCTCCGAAGTATCTTCATCAATACATAAATACCCATGCTTATATATGCCATAACCTAAATGAAGAGGACCACTGTAGAATATACCAACTACGCACAAAACATAGTTGACTTCTCTTAATTTAAAATTGAATACAATGTACCTAAATGACCTATAACATGCTGAAGAAAGGTACCGTTTAGACACCAGATAAGAAGTTGCAAAATCTAAATTTCTCTTTTTTTGTGTAATATAGAAAAGTAATAAGAAAGTTTGACTTCTAAATTTAATTTAGAGAAATTAAGCAAAGGTGAGCTACCAGAAGAACCATTAAAAGATTATTGTAAATAAACTTTAACCTGGAACACTTAATTAGATTAAATTACGAAATCATTGTAGACCCAGAAAAAATATATCTCTTGATTATAACGTTGAACAAAACGAAAAACGAAATACGTGAATGAGTTAGAAAGAGGTAAATAAGTACTATTAAGTGTAATGATCATTTTATAATATATAGTTTCAAGAAAGGAGTAAAAGTAATAAGCGTCACTTACTTCAAAAAGAATAGACGGTAGTTGCAAAACAACACAATCCAACAACAACTTCCATCTATTCTTAATTACCCTTTAGAGAGATCACTACCATGGTGCCTCTTCTATCAAATCAAATTTAATAACAGGAGTAATCATCAGGCGTTTGTGTGTCTATGATGACACCCTATACCTAAGATGAGCGTTGGTAAACGCTTTACTAAATGGGTTTGAGAAAAATATAACCAACGTTTAAGTGTAATGTTGTCCACCCTTGATGGACTTTTGAGGTGATACACATTGCAGACGTAACAAATACCCTAAAACAGCGAAAAAATTTCAACACATATTTGCTTTATAATGCGAGCTTTACGAGCAAGTGAAAATCCCGAACTAGTGAACCAAATCCTCCCACCCTCTTCTCAAAAGTAAACCCCTAAATCTACGCATCTGATTGTCTAAACAGTATAAAGAATAAGGGTTTTACAAAAATACAGATGCTTAAACAGACGGATTAAGGATATCTCATTCAAGAAGACAATAACGTGTATTTGGGAATCACGTCAGACAGGAAGACAGAATGAAGGTTTGTCTAATAAGCAGAACATTCGGTTAGACCTATGTTATCCTTTTCTATCAATAATTACCTTTTAAATCAGATTAAGGCCAATTATCCTGAAAATACACATACCAAAACAAAACTCGAAAATCACTCCACACACAGATAGGACTAGCGTGTTGTACTTTTTAATTGCCCTTGAATTAGG
>CAADRB010000013.1:1153680-1238868 GCA_900708905.1 Hymenolepis diminuta | reverse complement strand
GAAAAGGTGCAACGAGTAGCGAAGCCCAAAGTCAATAATCTAGGACTTAAGAGATTAAGTGGAAGCGTTTCAGTTACAGCCTTTGGTTATTTATAGTGTTTAAACCGTTACCCGAGAGAACTTTATCCAAAAAAAAATAATTTTTTCTTAACTAGCAATGAATGAACGATACTAACATAAAAACGTTGTCACTGGTATTTTACGGCTATAGTTATTTAAACTGAAAAGAAAAGACTTATAATTCAACGATGGCTTTTCTTTATTGAGGAAGTATAGCCGTTTACATATAATTCGAATATAGGGACAGAGTTGCTACCCGGATTGTCAGAAGACTACATTCTCGGATAAAAAACCGATAAGACAGTGATCGAAAAATCGCACCCAATGTAGGATCTTACAGCTCTACATCTACTTGTTCGACAAGTGTAATCCATATAAAAGTTATAAATAAACGAAGTAAACTTACTTGGATTTTCTATTCGCCTGTAATGGTAGGGATTGATACAGACTTCGTCTCTTTTGGCTTGAAAAGAGTACTGACAGTTCTCCACTGGTCGGAGCTCATGCTGAGTGTGGAGATCTGGCCAACGCCACAGTTGGCAATAAAAAACGTGCGGAAGACCCTTCTTTTGCGCAACCTAAAGGCAATAACAGAAAGAAAATAATCAATGAAAGCTGGAAACCTTAAAACATATAGAGCACATAATGTAGACGGCTAATTCACAAAAAACAAAAGCAGAAGGATGTAACATCAATAACCGGGATTCTAGATACCTGGTACGTGCAATCATTTGTTTAAACGCATCAGCAATTCACTGTCAAAACGAAACTATGTAGAGATTCAATAAAAAGAAACAAAGAATAGCAAAAGTGATTAAGGGGTGCTTATAGTAAAAAAATTTACGTAAACTTTTAAGTCTATGGTAATATATAGCGTTTTGAAAAGTAACTGAAACTTAACGTAACATAGTAAAAAGGCGCTTTTTATTCAAAAGCTGTTTTATGACGCGTCAAAGGTCAAGGCCAAACAGAAGAGAAGGAAAATCAAAGCGAGTACACAGGGCTATATACGATACTGATTTTGCCTTTAACAAAGTTATTGATACTACGAAGGGTATACTATTTGGAGTTATAGCTAGAAAAATATGATCGTTAAGGTATAATAGATTGAAAGTTTTTTTTAAAAATCGAACGATAAGGTGAACTTTCTAGCGAAAACAAGGAGCACTGGGTACAAATAATCAATTTAAAACAGTTGTAGAAGGCAAACGATAACGAAGGTTGACAAGTGAAGATAGATGTGATGCAGAAATTCTAGCTAATACACATTAAAATGCGTTTTTATATTCAATGGCCTTCGTAAAACTTGGGTTAAATTCATCCCTGTTAATACCAATGCCAAAAATAACAAGTATAACAACACCGCTTATCATGCCTTAACAGAAAAATATAAATTAAATTCTGACAATTCAGATAAAAGGAATAAGTAACACCAACTGGTCGTTGATATTCAATCGTTCAGGAATGACCTGGACATGAAATTCAGCTTATTCCGATCGGACGGATCATTAACGCAAAACCTAAATTTGTTCGTCAAATTTCTAAAAAGGAATATATTTAACTAAAATAGTACCAAAATCAATATCACTATCGAGAATAACATGAGATATGTTGTAAGAAAGATAAGTTGCATTTATTCGACAAAAACTATAAGAGAACATTATCTTAATATGAGAAGAGATAGTCTACCCTATCGACTTTATAGACACCAGTGCCCTGCAATTGAAATATCCATTTCCCTAGGAACATAACTATAATCGGAATGGCAATACTAAGAAAACGCCAAGCGTAGTCGTCAAAGGAAAATCGTAACTTTATGAAATTTAATCCCATAGTTCTTAATTGAATGGATTTATAATAAAGGAATTAATTGTAAAAGATGTTGTTACAATAGCCTATACGATTTAAATTTTTCTATAACTATCTAATACGACTAAGGAAGTTAAAGTACTACAACTTTTAACAAAACCAGACATTTTGTAGTAACGGTAACAATTCATATTTGCTGTTGAACAGACATTACGTCTGTAGGCTGATGACGAAAAAGCGACAATTGTTTTAGAAAACAATATCTAACATTAAGAACGCAAATGGACAAAAATAACTTAAAATAACAATCCAAACAAGACATTAAAGAGTTACTAGACCGAGTGCAGAGATATCACGGAATGTTACGAGGGAAAAAGGAATGCAGACAACCCGCTTCGAAGAAATGAATCACGATTTACATGAAACAGTGGTGATTGCTGAAGCACTAATTTTTGGATAAGTTACAAGGAAGTAAAAAGGATGGGTAGGCGTTAATTAACTGTAATGAAAAAGGTGTTTAGAGACCAGAGGATATGGGGAAAAGTAGCAACTTTTTGTATGTAGGTAGTCTTTCGCTAATTCGTTTTTTTCTTCCAGCGCCCCGATTTAGTAAGTAGCGAGGCGGGGCGAAAAACAGAAGAGAGATTTTTGAGGGAGAGGGGAGGGAGGGGTAGAGGGAATAAGGGGTGCGTCCGTGCGCCTCTGTCTGGTGTCTGCGTCTGTCGGACAGATACAATATCACAGTGGCCAAACAGGTCTGAACTAGACAAAACTCATAGGTTGGAAGCACCAGGCACCTGCCTAATATCTCTTCTCATACCATTAATTTGAGTAAACTGTAAGTCTAGACTCACGTGACTCTAAGACCAATAAAACAATAGAGCATTTAACAAATGTACCAGTATGATGATCAACCAAAATCTAAATAAACCATTTCAATAAGGAATTTTGAAATCAATTTGTATTAAACACAAGATTCGAACTAACCTGAAGACGGCCATCAAGAGAACGAGGAATAGTAACGCAACGTGTTGAGCTGTCCTGATTAACGATTGCTCGTTCTAATTCGTCTAATTGGTTTCCCTTTTTCAACCTCTTAACCAATGATTTGACCGCCTTTTCTTTCCATTTCTCCTCTTTGTCTGAACCCTCCTTGATGTAACTAATTAAACGCTTGACTACAGGCGAAGGAGTCACAAAAAGACTCATATTTTCTAAAAGAAAACAGTTCATAAACAACTTTACCATATCAAGTCGATTAAATTCTGACGGTATTCATAAAATATGAAAATTAACATCACGCATTTTAATATCAGATATAAATAATTAAACGGCTAAAATATAAAATCATTCAAAATTATGCAAAACGACTGTAAAATCGTAAACAGAATATATAATGGAAAGTTATATTTAATAAAAACGTATCGCAAAACAGACAAATAACAAGTACTGCATTTTAATAAAAGAGCACTTAAATAACTGAAAAAATAAGAACTCGCACGCGGTATATTAAAATTGATAAAGGTGATATAAAAGCAACAATGACTTTAATAACCAAAGAATACCAAGGGGGTAACCACTTACTGCTATACAGCAACTTTGGTTAAGGAGCCCAGAAGACTGTAATAACAAAATATTTTGTTAAGTAGAATGATCATATATCCCCCTGTATTAATAAATAACTTCATTTGCATATTTAAATTAATTACTTTTTGTTATTTCAATCTTCAAATCCCATTGGGTTCTCATACTTTGTAATTAAGCTGTAATAAAAATTGATTATTAAATTATTCCTGAATTTAAATGCTCATCTTTATCTAAATAGTGTTTACCTAATTATGTGTTTGCAAAGTTAATAGCATCAGAAGTCTATAGTTGTTCTTTACTTTACGTCTCTACAAATATTAATAATAATTCTCTTGTGTTTACTGCAGCATATATTGCCTCAGACTGATATACTTAAAAAATAATTAAAATTTTTGAAAGATTTAAAAGTCAAAAGAAAGCCACTTTATTTCTGAAAATAAAGATTCTTTTGAAAATAATATGGTGAGATTTCAATTATGCATTGCTTAATTGGATCCTAAACTGGGTTGTCATCTACGTCCCGTTAAGGAGAAATATACTATACTCTACTATATTACATATATATATATATATATATAATTAAAATTTCCCACAGCAAATTTCTTTCAGTTAATTTGTACATGATCATCACCACGAGTGAGTATAATAATTAAGTACAAGCATGGAAGAAAATAAAGAATTATGAAACAAAAGAGATTGCTATTTTAAGAAAACAAACATCTAATTCAGGCTATTTTAGTTAAGAAAAACAGCTGAACATATTGGAATTCAAATAGCACATTATTTTTTTGTTTACTTACCCATTTTCACCCGTATAATATGTTAAGTTTCGATGAATACTTTTGTGAATCTTCGCATTTTTTCCAAAATACGTAATATTTATATTTAATCATTGGAAGTATTTCTCTGCTACCCTCAAATAGTCCCAATGTTTATTTCAACATCAGCGCATTAATAGAATAAATAGGTGACGACATTCCTCAAATTTCTTTTAATCGTAATTTTAAGATTTCAAAAAGAAGTACTTTATAAAATTCAGTTAATAATGACGTAATTCAATTCATGTAAACTGTAGTTCTATTCAATTAGACGGGGGCTTCAAAGTTTGATCGGAAAATTGTATAGTTATTGAAGGTAACATCTACGAATTTTTTACAATTTATACGGCTGGACATGAGTTGGTCGTTTGATTGACTGTTGCCTATTAGAAGCTTATTATTTGGAGTATTAGGGTCATCTATCGGCGTCACATCGATGGATTAGATGAAATAAGTCAAGTCACTCATGTTACCAGATCAGTCGGAAGGTGGCAGATAAGCCACCCTCAATTTATTATTAAGTAAATTAGGTTTATGTATAGGATATTTCTTCGTTAGACGTTAGTCATGTCTCGTTGTCGCAGTCTTGATGTGATGATAAACTCCTGTTTTGGTATCTATGTGTAAATATGCAAACACACAGTGGGACCGCCTGTGGACATGCCTGTAAAAATTCTTATTGTCATATCATAGAAAGTCACAGATCATAATTTCACTTATTTCTTCTTCGTTATCATTTTATGTGTATGCTTAAAATATTTCTAATGTTCTTATTGGCAATAAATCTATGGACATCAAGTTATTAATTTACTTCGAACTCCAAAATTATGCAAATCTTCCAGCCAGTACGTAATTACATCGTCTAGCATATATAACCGGTTTCTATCCATTGTGATTCATGCAGATTCTACAGAAAGCCCAAAATACTTTTTAATAACTATTCGATCAAAGAAAATATGGTCTCTGTTTGTCTTTACTTTTTGCCAATAACATTTATGTGTATGTATGCGTAATCTCGACCGTATGATATATTTGCGAAACTGAAATTAATTGTTTTCACAGATATGGACAAAAATGTAAAATCTTATTTTATAAAGGATTTAATAAATATATATTTTTGATTTTAATATTAGTACATATAAATTGATAAACTGGTATAGATATCGATGACATTAATAAAAGAAAAGGTAAAAACTAGTTGTTCCATAATTATAAATAATAAGACTAGCATCAAACATAAATGGGTATTCAATTAAAGAATTAAAAACATTACTAATAAATCTTATATGTCAGCTCAATTGCTTTCAACCTCATAATTTGTTTATGTAATTCGTTTTGCAGATGAGTATGCGAAAGCATTTTTTAAATGATGGATATGAGTTGTATGTCATTTTTATAATTAAGGGATTTATAAATGCATGAAAAATCAAAGGTTTTTCTCTTTGAAATTCATTAATGGTTTAATTTTTCTGGTTTGAATACGAATTTCATTATACCCGGATTTGAGGTTCCTTCTACTAGGAGTTCAAGTAGTCGTATCACCACAAGATAACTGTTGTAAATTCTTTTGTTTAATAGTTTGGAATGATGATTACGGTTTTCTTATGATTACGGAGTTCTTATGGATCCAGGGGACTATTATTTGCATTTTGGTTTGGGTGTATTTTTAAGTTTATGCCTTTGACCAAATCCTAATGACAAATGAATGATGTTAATAAACTTTGAATAAGTATTCTTACATGCATATTAGACTGACAGATAATTTATTATTTTACTCCGAGATTTTGCACCAAATATTGACCACGTTGCGAAAATTACACTATTCTGACGCGCTCTTTAGCTAATATTTTGTGTTAGTGGAATAATCGATAAAATATTGGTGTACTTAATCGAACTGGGCATAAAATTTGAGCGTGTCGTTATATATCATTTAGTGGAAGGTTATGACTAATTATCTGGGGATAAATACAGAGGAAAATAATTTAAAAAACTGTAACTTTACCATTGAAATTCAAATTCTAGTTAAAGTCGGTTAAAAACCTGACATTTAAAAATTTGCACCATTAGACGGAATGGGATTTGAGGTGTTAACGTTAAAAACTAGTAAAACATAATGTTTGCGCTTCTACTAGCTAAATAACTAACCAAGGTAAGTTACTCGGGAAGTGTCGAAGTAATCAGCATTAAAAAGGATTTAAAATTATATAATATTTAAAGTATTAAATTACAAGAAGTGAGTGTTTGTCGGTATTTATCAAATACGTTAAGTAAATTTTTGCGTCGTCCCATTAAATGAAATAGGTCAGCATTAGTTTATTGTAAAAGGGTGAATTAGGACACTTGGTAGTTTTATGATGACAAAAGCTCCCATTTACGAAAGCCCTAAATTTGAGAATATACTAAAGAAGGGAAAGATGTAATGAAATTTATTATCTAATTGACCTATTCTTATGGGATTTTAAAACGTGATAAGCATAAATGACTCAACATGTTGGCCAACACGGCGCAAATAGATTGAAAATTGGTCATAACAAATTGAATTAATAAAGGAAATTTTCTTTGCAAGACGCATCCGATTCCAGAAAGTGACGTAGAATAGTTCGAATAATTTTTTATCTTCCATGAATGCCATTTATGGCTAATCGCCTATTCGCATGCTTATGTCTGAAGTCTCGAAAAGCTTTGCATTTTGAGCTAACTTTGAGCTGACTTCTGATCGACTCTACCCTAGTATTAAATTAATGGACATTTCCATAATAAACATCTTGAACCCAATAACACGTTTCAGTAGTTAACACATTGAACTTAATATTATCCTCATTAAACCACACTAGTGTTATAAATGTGATTAATTAAAATTTTAAAGTCGGTAACTGGGTATTATGGGTTAAATATTCCAGATTCCGTTCTTACATGGATACATAAACCTGTAGATGAGTTCCCACCAGCGGTTTAGATGTCCCCTACCTTTTCAAATAGACATTCAAAGATAAGTGAATTTTTTTATTAATTTAGGGGAAGAATTAAATAATCTTTAATTTGAACACATAATTAGTTAAATTATTTTAATATAAACTTAAAGTTAATTGCCCTGAGTTATACTATTTAACCTGCGATCTATAAGTAATTTTCTCTCTTTAACGCATAGAAAATGAATCCTAAAGTGTCGGCTTCTATTTCAATTACGAGAGACAGTTTGAAGTCCGCTTTTGAAGTTTTAACATCATCATGATAACGTATTATATCATTCAAGTAGTTCAATGAAATTTCAATGAGTACAAAACAGAGATGTCTCATATCCGTCATAAGAAAAAGCGTGTTTTTACGGGATTTTTAAATGGGATCCATGACTAATTTCTTAGACATATTATCTAATAAAACATTAATTCAGTTGTTATTGCAACCTCTGACATTTTGATAGAAATTTTTTTACGATAATTTAAAATTTTGGAATATTTTTGATAACCTACAGACTCGTTAAAGGCTGATATTTTCATTACTATGTAAGGGTACATTTCTATAGCGGATGCCACATCATTAAGCCTTTTTGCTACGGCTAAGTAATCCTCCTAAGCAGTCCAGATGGCGTCTAGCAGAGCCCTCTATTATAAATTTGGTCCCGAAATTAGCTAGGCTGTACCCAAAGTAGCGAGAACAAAAAAGGTGTTGAGCAGAGAGGGTTATTGATCCGTAAGCGATGAGATAATAAGAATTTTATTATATGTACAAAGCTCCGTATGAGATAAGATAATGAGAATTTTAAGCGAACAGAGATCCGTATGAGGCGCTATCTACGAGCTTGGTCCTTAAATACAAACAACGTTAAGCTACTGGGATATTGATTACTGATTGGCTGAGGAGGTCTCTGCAAGCAAACTCCATATTTCGATGAAATTATGTGAAATATCCTTCTGTGATTGCAAAATAAAAAATTTTGGCCGCTACACACTAATTCAGGTCGCTAGATAGCCAAAAATGAAAAATAGTTCCGATGCTAAAGCAGTCTGTTAGAGGTTTGATAAATTACACCTTATATTGTAAATATAGACCTGATAAAGGGAATAGACAGAAAATTTGGTCTGGTAAATAGAGTGGATAATGGACACACAACCATTGTTAGCTGATAATTCATGTTAAACTATCAAATGAAGAAGATTACTTTTTTTCACATGTAGTGAGTTTCGTTTACGTTATTTATTCAAGTGAATGGCTTTGAATTGTACACCAAGCGCATTAATTATCATAAATAATTTTCATTGTTCAAATCTCAAATTTAGTCACCCAATAGGCGGCCTTTTAGTGCGTATTATTTAGGAAACTCCTATTTACATCTACGTGGTCAGTGCCTGAGTGCAAGTTGGCGATGTTCGAACTCGCATCTGTTGATAAGTTAGTATCACACGGCTTTTCTATGAGTTTTATCATTAAAATCTCAATACCTTTATTAAAAGCATATTCCCGAAATAGTTTGCTGAGGTATCTGGCTAGCCTGTTTTCTAAAATGTACATAATATTCATAGCATTTTAATATCGAGTCCCCATAGTATCATTGTTATATTTCGTACTTACATGCAATATACCACGCATCAATCACTATTCGAGGTTGCACTATTTACCTTAAACTAGCGGTTTTAATTGTTTAAAATTTTCATGTCTTATTTTGTTTGTATCACAGATTTTGTAAACTGAAAACTTTGCGTCGGATTCACCAAGCGTCGAGACCTATTAAAACCATGTCGGAGATGAAGCCTAAGAAGTTAGAAAGGGATGATTCAATGCTATCTCAGCTCTCCGACATAACTCTTTGTTTTGCTTGTGACAAGGAATCCCGCACTTGTAACAATGGTAAGCACACTCTTCTTATTCAGCTCAGTCTTATGACGTCTAATGTAATATTAAAATGGTCTCTTTGATAGAGGGATTTAATAATCCTTCGCCAGATAAGCAAGTATCTTCTCAAAGATTCATTTGGTAATATTTCTTCCGCTTCATTTCTTTAATTTGTGTGTTGAATTGGATTACATTGACCATCTCCCATAGTAATTGAGTAATAGGGAAGTGATTGCATGCAAATGTAAACTTTTATAAATCCTGATGCTTGCATTTTTCATTTAAAGATTATTGATTAACGATTATCTGACGACACATGACGTCATGTTTGATCGATAAATTTCTATAAATTTTATCATTTTATTATTTAAGTCATTTCATCAAAAGTAAATGAGCCATTTATAATTGTTTCAAATTTAAAAGTTTAAAAACTGAGATGAGTGGCCCTTAATATAACAGTTATGGAAGGAAGGCAAAAGTGAAATGGTAAAAATTTCATTTCCTGGAACCTGTGTCGTATTTGATTATTTTTTAAAAACATCATTATCGATTAATTTTGCATTGTTGATAGATGGATACACCCCAGGGGAAGTCAGTCCACCTGATTTCAATCCTGTTCGTCTACGACATCTGCGACGCACATTTTCCTCTTCAGCTAGGCTTGATGCTCTGCGTCATCCCCTCAACTATGATGAATATGAGGAAGCACCGGCTCCTGCACATTCACTGCCTGAACATCTTAATTATTTGCCTTCTTCCGATGATGGTGAAATACACTGGGAAAAATTTGAGTATGATCTTATGCTTAATAAGCATGCTGACGACTTACATGAAATTTTGGAGAATCAGCTTTGTGTGGTAAGACTTTAACACATTTATAATTTAAGAATAAATAATTTTATACGAGGGAATTCTCACTGTTTATTAATGAGACATTTCATATCTGATCTCGCTTCGGTGATTTAAATTGCTCTAACGTGGTTAACGATCGCAAATTTGGTACTTTTCACCAGAAAAATATGTCAGCTTACTGAGCTAAATAAAACGCAGAAAGTATGGCGTTTAATTTGACATCCATGGACAATTTTACAATCGAAATACCTTGTCATTCTCTGGAAGATCTATCCTTTTTTTTCCAATTTTACAGTCTTAAACTTTTCATATTTCCATAGGCTGATTACGTCTGGGTATTGATAAAAAAGCGAGAAATATTTTAAATTTGTCATTATGCTAAATCTTTAATGTCTCGAGTTTAGAAGTTTCGGATAGAACTTTGTTCACCGCACCCTGGACTATGAATCATATGATTGTATTATTATTGTCTAGACTGGTGATTCATGTTTCAAAGTCGATGACCACTGACAATTTTCTATATTTCACCCAGAGACCTCAGCTTGAATATTATTTTCGTCATTTTGTTTGGCAATTTAATTCTTCAATTACTTTTAAACGCGTTCTATATAATTGAGATATGAATATCGTATTTAATTTGCAGATATTCTAAATAATAATTTCTCTATTTCAAGAACCTTTTCGAGTTAATCTGGAAAATATCTTCAAAATCGTTTATTATATACGTTCATTTCAACCCAAAAACGGTTTTAATCAGACTAAATAGCTATTATACCCTGAAGTTGTTGCCAAATGTATGTTGAAGTATATCTGATATTGAACTGATTGTGTTTCCGTTTGTAGTATTTTGAAGCATATGCACTAAAGGTTCACTTGTAAGAGCACAGTATTGAATAGTAGTGGGAATGTAATGAAAATTGGAGGAACGCACAGCAATGTTACTGTCAGTGGGAATGAATATAAGCGGATGTGACACTTGAGGATGCATAAATGGAATTTCATATACAGCGGCTGGCAGACAGTCACACAGACACAAGGGTAAGTAGGCAGGCAGGGATTATGTATCCAAAACAATGATGAATAGAAATCACACATTTAAATGAATGAATGGAATGTAGGACAATAGGGTGATAGGAAGGAACACATGAATGGTATTGTAGAATTACGTACATAAGGTACCGATATAGTAGAATTTTAGCTGCAGGAGAACAGCAAACATAATACGAATAGATGGCAATGAGGTAATTGGGTCACCTCATTTACCTGATGGAGTATAATATGAAATCAATATGGATAAGCTTGGGGTAAATGCGATTAAGCCTGTAATAAATTATTTACTTGAAGTCATTACTGCAATTAAAGTTTAATGTAGCGCTAATTTTAGGTAAAGCTACTTTTATAATCCGACTGAATTAGGATTAGAGATGTCCCTTTAAATTCAATGAGGATACAAATAACCAATCCCAAACAAGAGTTAAATTTGGTCATTGGTGTACTGGACGATCGCAGAGGAAAGGGAGGAGAGGTAGAGGATGAATCACTATGCCTTTCCAAAATTTTTGTATAGATCATAACTGATATCTAGAACCTAATAACCTCGACCTCACATTTGCGCTTGAAGAATTGGTCTTGAGTAAGCGTTGCTGAGGTTTAGTTTCCTCGATCACCCGTGTCTGGAATCATTCTATCCTCTTTCTTTATGAAATTACATAAAGCTCCTTTTATACATAGACAGATATACACTTGTCTACTCGTACAGTTCCCTTTCCTCTCTGTCGCACTTTTCTTCTCTGTCCTAATCTTTCCCAGTTCCCTCCTACTCTCTCATATTTTAACCAGTGCTCCCCTAACAGATGGGATAATTGGAAGTGGAGAGATGGGTCGCAATGTCTAAACTGTGTGTGTTTTGCGTTTGGCCTATTTCATGCCACCCGATATGGCGATTAGGAGCTCATACTACAAGTCATACGGAAAATTCCTAAGCACATTGAAATGTTCTTTTCCAGTGCATGAACGACTGATACGATTATAAGCCCATTTAAAGATAAATAAAATAAACAATTATTCACTTAATTTAAGGTTTTGATTTTAGCGGGGGATGATTTATCAAGATCTCCGGTGACCCATTATTCAGCTCAACCGGTATTTTTCACTACTGCCTGCATGCTCGAAGGTAGACTAGTATTACACTTCATACCACGAGTGGAATGTGGTATTTTCAAATATTCTTGGGTTTTTAAGGAATTTACATCATCGAGAAGTTCCATTATTAGTGGAGAAAGCGCTGTGTCATTTGTGGAAATTCACTTTAGTTATGAAAAGATCTTCATTCAGTTAATGTCCGAGTATTTGATAATGAAAGAATCAATCGGAATTTGTAAATATTTACAGTTGTAAGTTTAATTAATTCAGATAATTATCAATTTCTAAACCTATTGAAGATAAGTGTTTTTCAACACCCATCTTGGGCTAAGGGAAGATATTTTCCGAATACTTATTTTCTTCCTTCTTGCTACGAGTTTTAACTAACGCATTAATTGCAGTTTCTGACTTACTACTATGATATATTAACAATATATAAACATAGTTCTTTGATATAATTGTAATTTAATAAATAAAAATTAAAAATTTTTTGCATGTTTTTTTAAGAATAGAATGGATACATCGGATGAGGATAATCAAATTAATTTGGTTAATACCAATAAATTACGAGGAAGTGATATAGAATTTGGATTTCAAGACTTCTTCTTTGGAACTAGGTAAAATTTTCAATTAATTGGTCTCAAAAATATGGTGACCTAAGTTGTATCCCCAAACTGGTTGTGTCCCCGTTCCAATGCCCCATCTTATGGTATTTTACCCTTCACATGTCTGTATGGCAATTTCCTTTTGATACTTTCATTAAAATAAACTGAATATTCAGTTTATATTCTTTGTTACCTGTAAGATAATATGAGGAATTTAAATGCGCGTTTCCGAGGTCGGAGGCCAAAAGTTGTATATTCGTTGACATACATTAAGTCTAATCAATTCGGTTAATGACTGATCAAGACGGGGCAGCGGAATGCTAGTTGGTAATAGGGGAATGTTATTTCTTTGCTCAAAATGAGCGTTTGAACCCTTCAAATTCAATGAGCTTTGAAAGTATTTATTTAAATAAAACAGACTAATTATCAATGTAATTTAATCTTAATGAATATCAATGTCAATATTTGGTATAATCACAGGTAAAATGTTGAATTCCTGGATATTCCTTTATTAATAATTGAGCAAGGGCATAAAATATGCTCTCACCCCTGGTTTAGCATAATAAGGCAGAAATAGAAATTCTAAGTTTTAAAATTAACTGATCTAGATAATACCATTCCGTCATATGCACTTGAGTATTTCCAAATAAAAGCTTTATCTTGGTGCAAAAATAGCTAGATCTCGTTAATGAAATAAGTGAATAGGAAAATGCATGAACGTCTTTCTTGACGAAAATGGCGGAATTTTCCGTTCAGAGTTTATAAATTCTCAAAAGCCTCTAGTCAAATAAGTCTTAAAGTCTGCAGCTCTAAGTGCCTATGGAGTTTATAAATCAATCTTTCAGTTTCACAGGCAACCAGGCTGCAATGTTTTAATCTCGCAGACCCCTATAATATTCATATTAAATGAATGGGATATAATTACTTTTATACAGAGATTGCATGGAAATAAATACGAAATTGCGTTTCTTTAATGAATCGATAGCACTAACTGATAATAAATAATCAATATCAACCGCATTAAATATGATTCAAAAAAAGAGATGCAGAGATTTCAAAGTGGATTTACCAGTGCAGAAGAGAGCTTACTATTAATATTTCTGTTATAACGCTTGGGGGTGGGGATGGCTTGTCTGCCACCTCCGAACTGATTTGACCATATGAGTGACTTGACCTATTCTATCTATTCAATCCATGTGGCTCCGATAGACCCTCAACGTTATAACAATTTCTCACCTGTTTCGATTGGCACTTTTTCATCCTTTACATATTTACCATTGCAAATCGTAGCAACTTGAGGACTATATAATGGCGGAATAGCAACGTGTTGAGCTTGAAGTGGAATTTCGCTCATAACGTTTAGTACAGAGGAATGACAGTCTAAGAAAAGCCCCAAAAAATGGCTGTGCACTAGCGAAAATTCTCCCACTTGTTGAATTAAGATAAATTGGAATATATTAGCCTAGATGAAGTGTAAGGTAAGTGTAAGAAGTAACAGCGGTGATGTAAGGAAATAGAAAAAAAGCCTTAAAAAAGCAGATAAAACTGAGCTTGGTAAAAAGACTGGAAATTGTACGCGCCTTTCATTATGAGCAATTGGCATTGATATTTCCATTTACCTTGCGTGAGGTGGCATTTTGAGGGACAAACTTGTCAAAATTTGGCATACTTTAAGCGATCCATGAAAACAACATGATTATTTGCCGTTTTCGAGAATGGTGGTCTTCTTCATTCTTTGGAGAGTAGAGAATGGACCATCATGAATGAATTGAAGAGGTTTACGAACACAATAATAACGGAGAGTGTGTGAACAAATTCTTATGTAGGTGGGTTTAAAATGGGGCAGGAAACAGGGCGAGTATATATGAGAACATAGATATTTAACGTAGCCTTTCAGTATTGACTATTGGGAATCCTTAGAGGGAAGTAAAAGCTCACCAGGCATTTTAAGATGGTATTAAAATTATTCTTGATAGCAATTTGAATATCAAGATGTCCCAAAAGAAGGGCTTCTGTTCATTGTTCAAGATGCTCAATATGCACTGAGAGTTGCTTTCAATAGGCAGTAAAAACGCTCGACCAAACAGTAGGCTTGTGGATTATATGCAGTTGTACTGAACTGACTGGTACCAAATAGTTAATGAGTTCGGAAAATAGATTTGACTCAAACTCTGTTACACGATCAGTAGTTGCAGTTGAGGGCACACCAGGTACAGCAGTTCAATACTTCGGGAAAGTTCTGGCGATGATAACAGCAGCAAAATCATGTGAGTAAAGCCTCTCATCATCGATAGAAACGGTCGACACGGGTTAGAAAATAGATGAGATCATTAAAGGGTGGAAAAGACCAACAATATCAGTATGAATGCAGTCGATCAAGCATCGGGTAGTGAGAATGCTTCGAGAGAGGCCTTGATGTATTTATACATTTTTTATCTCTGACGCACTTGGCATGTTTTTTCCAATTTGCAATGCCTTTGTGACAAGAAAGCTAGATAAAACGATCTATTACGAGTTGGGCTGTTGCATAATCGACAAAGTGAAGAAGGCAATGGAGGGATTCAAAGTTGTCAACAACGAACATCAGAAGGTTAGACTTTTAGTCCTCAGTTTCTGTTCGACTTCCTCCATTGGACTGTTACTATTTCACATTAGAAAAAATGCCAAATTTCTTTATTAACCTAGGAAAATAGCAAAACTGCATAATCTCCTAATTTGAGTGACAATATTTTCGCGGAGTTTTATGCTCCTTCAGCATAAATAGTAACCAAAAAGATTGCTTTACTGAATGCATACATTTAAAATTTTCACACGTGATTTAGGTATTTGACTTTCATTTATTCAAGTATAAAAATGAACCAGAAAAAGGCATTAAAAAATAAAACTATTTTACAATAAATGAAATTTACAGTCCTTTTCTGAGAATTCGTCATTTCCGCCTACTTGCAGAGACCTCCTCAACCAATCAGGAATCAAGATCCCTCCAGTCTAGCGTGGTTTTGTATTTAATGAATAAGCTTTTGACACACAGTAACAAGAAAGTGATCGATAAACCCTCTCTACTCAACGCATTACTTGTTCCTGCTACTTTGGGCATAGCCTAGATAATTTGGGAGCAAAACTATAATAGAGGACTCTGCTAGAGGCCATTCGGACTGCTTAGGAGGATTACTCAGGTGTGGCAAAAAGACTTATTGGTGTAGCATCCGATACGTACTAAACTGACTAAAAAGAGATATAATTATATAACACGTGTATATATATAATTCGAGTTTAGAAAATCATTAAATTCATTTACCAGATTCAATGAATAAATAAATGAAATTTCGTAACGAAAGTAGGCTAAATAGTTACTATCAGGGACTCATTGAATTAGATTACGTTTTTGCATTTCTGCATTCAAGGCTTCTAACTCAGCGTTAAAATTCGTTCTATTGTCCAAATTTTCTTAGAGAAAGGAGAGAATATACAGTTTTCTCTCTAACCCCTCTGTTAAATTCAGATAGATTATTGTGAATAAATTTGCATTTATTTACTATTTTAACCAGACAAAGTTCGCTCTTTTTGCTCCCTGTAGTGAAAAACCATAGCTTGGTTCTCGTTATTCACGTGAAATTGAAAATTTTTTTGGTTATCCATTGAAGCAATTTGATATTCGGTACCGATCTCAGAAGTGGAGTTTCAGGGACATATTTTGAAGACTTGAGTATAGACCATTTGTGATTAAATTTTTCGGATGCGGATTGACATTTCTTAATGCCGAGGGATTGAGGCCTTCAGTTTCTGGTAATATAGTTTGTACCAAATCCCTGCTCCTCATAATGGAAAACTCGATTTCATAACGAAAAATAAATTATGATTGCATTAAATTAAATAGCATATAGACAGCAGTCGTTTTATCACAGGTGAAACGCAGGACTACGTCTGAGAGTTGCGAATTCGAAGTCGAAGGTATCTTAACTTTTTTGAGAACTGAAAACCTTTCATCATTGCGACACGTCCCAACGGTAGATCACGCCGTTTAAAACTAAAGCAAATGCCATCTATTCGAATATTTAAAATGCAGACGCTAGGCCTAGGCCGACCAATAAATATCGAAAAAACACCCAATCGCTTATACTTAACGGAAAGCAATTGTAATGAATTCACTGTTTGCTATGGCCTGAATGAATGGAGTTTATCTGGTAGTTTATAATGACCTTATGACCTCTAACCCGCTGTTTTTACCAGAGGTCACAATTATTCGAATTGGTGTTAATTAAATATTTGCTATGACTGGAAGAGACAATAAATTATAACTATTTTGTGATTGTATATGCTAACAGCGTCTAACTACCCATAATTGCAAGAAGACACAAGTGGATGGTGGCAACCACTGAACTGTAAGACTGTCGACCTCCGAATTTCATTAACTTTTTCCCGACCCTCCGCCCCTCCATTTTATACCTAATTGGACTAGTTTGGTGCTCCCTTTATTCAGATGCATTCTCATTGAAAAGTTTCATTACTGAGGGCAATAACAAATACAGCTAATGGTTTCAAATGAAAACCATTGGCAAGGGGAAATGTCCTAAAGTCTTGCAAAAGGCCCGACCGTTAGAAGCTTTAAAAATTGATGAATGGGGCAATACGAGTGCAAGCCAGAGAAGTAAATAAACACTACAGAGATTTAAAATAAAATTTATGTCTTTTTCTTAGAATCAGCAGATTTGGAAAACCGTTTCTAACTGCACATATGTTATGCATAGCTTTTGTACTAACGACAAAATGAAAAATGCTAATAAGCTATAAAGATAGGAGGGATACAATGACCAATCTTTTGAACTTCTGCAGGTTAAGATGCACACCTTCGTTTACTTTCAAACGAATTTTAACTAGTTTGTAAAAAAAATTCAAATACAATGGAATTTCTCAGTCAAAGTCCTTAAACATATGATCAAAATGAGCATAACACTCTCGAAGGTTTCAAGGCATGTATCTCCGAGATAAAATGAGATTGATAGCTACCTGTGATTGAAATAAAAAATCACCTAATGGAATTAAAAGTAAATATAATATATTTAATGCTGAAAGCATTTTTCTTCATGTCTAAATTGTATCCATGACAGGAACTGCAATTGACCACTTTGATCAATACTTTCAAGTAACTGCCGTCCAAAGTTAAGTATTTGGTCTGTGTACTTAATAACTAATCACTAGACAATCTAATATAAACTGGATTTTTCCTGGAGTTCATAGTCCTACCTTCAATATAACAGACAATCTTAATGACTTAGCCCCCGTATAGTATTGATGACGGACAGATAAAATGGGATGCCAAAATAAAGAGAGCATTTTTAAACCTCTGCAACCTCTCTCCAAACCCGGAGGAAATTCTTGCAAAAAAATTCAGTATATTACTGCGACTGTTAATATTGAGCAATACTTTTAGTCACGACCACATTTGCAATGTCAGAGAATCTTCTTTTATAATCTGACTATGCTAGCTATGAAATAAAATGCATAATAGAGAGCACTACGCCTAATATGGAGTGACCAGAAGTTTAAATTCAAATCCGACTTGAACACACATTGTCCTAAGCTTACTCATATACCCCATCAGGTCAATATGACCCATTACCATAAATCAGTTTTCAATGTGCTATCACATTTCGACACATGAAATTCCTCTATATCGTTAAATTATGCTAGTAGGTATCCAATCATTTGTCCACCCTCCTTTCCGATTCACAATTGGCCAATAGTCCATTCATAAATGTGATTTCTACTCCTATTCAGACCATATTAGCAATATCCTATGCTTAGAGTATATTAGTCTCCATTAGAATCCTGTCCAACACACACTCGTTTGATATACTCATCCCTACCGTATCGGCGTGCAAATTCTTATTCAATATATATTTCTGGCGTTATTAAATTCTGTGGACTTCGATTCCATCCGTTTGGTACTGAGTTATTTCCAATGCTGCTACTAGCAAATTTGTTAACGGGCACACTTCAAAATACTACATGTGGCACGGCGAATAGTTCAATCTCTGATGCATTTTAACACAAAACATAACTGGATTTTAAAGTATTAATAGCAAATAGCTTTTACTTTTCTGAAAACGGTTCTTCTACATTACAATTTGCATAAGAGAATCTTTACTTTTCAGTTAACATTACGTCAACCGTGCTTGAAAGACTTGTAATCTATTCCCCTCCCCCCAAAGAATAATAATATTCAATCTACAAAATCAAAAGACGAATTTATTATGGCTTAATTTAACAAATACATTTAATCCGTGGATGTCAACCATTAATGCTTCCTCTTGCGACTTCCTGATTTTCGTGCTTCGGTGGGAGATGGAGGAAGAAAAGTTGATTTTATTGGCGAGAAGGCCAATGTAAAGAGAATGACAGCATGACAGATGTGAAGAGTTAGACTGCTTGCCTCTGTTGATGGATAAACATTCCAGCACATCTCAATCAGTCCGAAGATGAGAAACCTATAGAGGATAAAAGGATCATCAGTGAAGCCTGAACTAAAAGATATCCAGTCTCAGAATAGTTTGTAAGACGTAACCATTAATAAATACTGATTAACTGTAAAATAACCCCATACTTTGTGCCAATTTTAAATTATGTGGACAAAAAATAATTGACGATAGAGGAAGGCAGCCATACTCAGGCCTTGTCTTAAGAGTTTGACAATGGGAAAGTGGACACCACACTGCTGAAATATGTAACTCACCTATTTTTTTTCCTGTAGTCATATTTTAACATGTAACTTTTTGTGGGAGATATCTAAACTAACATTTAGCTATATCTAAAAAAGAGCATTGCGAGATTCTGGAAAGAGCGTGTTGAAAACCACTAGACAAATGATCACCAAAAGCGAGTATTCTAGGAAAAATCTAGCCGTCTTAAATTTTAGAATAACAAAATGCCCTCTTCAGATATGCAATGACTCGATATTGGTCTAAAATGGATGGCCAAATGAGGAGATTATGGACGCAATGTTTTTGAGAACTCGGCTCAAACCCCAAGATAAAGACGACAAGTGAATAAATACCACTTCAAAAAAAGAGGGACATTATATGTGGTTTAGATAAAATAACAAGTGCAATCCCTACTGCAAGTTAACACAACTCCCGCATTTATTAGAATGCATGATTTTGGTATCCATTCAAACAAGTAATTTCGAGTATGAATACCAAACTGATGAGGATGCATAAACAAAAGATTAAAAATAATCAATTCTATAACGACCTACACAAATAGTGATAATAATAATAGGTAAAAATGGTTGCAATTCTGAGTCCCGAAATATATTAATAAATAAGGAGCCCGAATTTCCGATTGCTTAAACTGACTAAGCATAAGAAACAATACAAATCAAACATTTCGTCCTCGCTTATGTAGTAATAAAGTAATCTGAGGCGAATCAACAATGTCAAAAAAACGTGAATCGGACCCGAGATAAAGATTACTCAAAATGATGAAAAGTAATGCAGGACTACCAAGGATATTTACTAGAAGGAATAATAATTATTATTCCCCGTTCACAATATTTCTTCCTCGCTGATAAGACACTGTAATTATGCCTATTTGTTTAAGCCGATACCGACTGAGTTTCGTTAGTACGCGCATGTTTACCATAGCGTACCTTGTGTTCTGCTGTGGATTATTGGGTTCCGTGTTGAGTTGCTATAGTACCAAGTTTTCCAGATTGATTGCTCTGCGAGATTACTACCGGGATTTCAGATTTTTGTTACGTTACAACACTATCAAAGAAAATTAATTAACTTACACAGTAGAAACATAGAATCATAATTGAACATTTTATGAATCCTGAAATATCTGGTTTTCAAAACGCTTTGAAGAGTATTTTTGAAGGCTTAGTCATTTATTTATTGTTCTGCCCATTTCGAGGTTCTGTCTTCGCGGTTAATTTAGTTCTAGACTGACGAAAGGGAACTACCATAACGTGGAAGTTATTAATTCCAGTCATGCAATTAAGAAGCAGCTGATCAAAACTCCAACAGACTTGTCTTATTTAGAGTATGTAAACAAAAAGTCTAATAAAAATGAAAACTTGGCAACATCACTCATCATCAGTTTGAAGATCCGATAAGTAAGAGTTGGGCAAATTAAAACCTTAAGCTGTGCAATACAGAGTAAAATCATTTGCCATCCCAACCATTGGAAGGAAAAGTAAAATGAAGTGGGAAGACCGACTCTTCTTGAATAAATAAAACCGGTCAATAAGCATCGAGCATGGTAGACAAGAAATTGCTAAAATCAAGGAGAGGAATCATGAAATTTGAACTTTCGAACGTGAACTGCCCATTTAGTACAACTCGAATCCAAAAATCAGATGAAGTAAGACGCTTTAAAACCCTGGCGTTGCTTTCACTATCTTTTAGATTCCTTCCCTTCAATATTTGTCATAGCCTTTATTAACGGATTTCAATTCCTTCCACGAATTATTTTTCATTAATGTGGGTAATACTGATAAAATATTCGCTTTACAACCATTCGGATATAAATAATTGACCAGAAAGTTACCGGATAGGATTCGTTAGAGGTGCTGCAGACCACAAAAGGAAGGGAATAGTGTGATAATACCAAACGTAGAATTGATAATGCAACGACCGACTAAACGCGAGTCCAATGAAGTTGGATACGAACATCGGATAAAGAACATCTAGAAAATACAAACAAATCGGTTTTAATCTGTCAAGGTGAAAATACAATTATGACAAATATTAATATTTTTCTTTGGCGGAATTAATTTTATTTATATCTTCTTCCTATCATCATTGATATAACTATTAATCCTTATATTGTTTATGTGAACTAATATGAATTACGATTTACTGTACATAAATCGAATTAAAATGGGATAAATTTTCGCGACAATAACGAGAACCTGAGTTTTCCTCCAAATTCCGGAAAATAACAGGCAATATTAAATCACCTTCAGGATTGATTTGCTGCTTCGCTTGAGGTGCTAAAGGTTGGAGAAACTTCTTAAGTCCACCTCGAGACCTAGAATAACCACATATGAATTAAGAAATCCCAAAAAAGGACCAGACAAACAACACTAACTTATTAAACGTACCGAATATACTTTAAAAGGAAGAATGATAGCAAAGTAATATGCAAAAAAAGAAGAGTCAACTGAAAGCGACGATCAAGAAAGAGAGACTCTGGAATGAACCTCCAATTCACTGTCCACTTGTACATAAATTGTCGACTGAATTCGAAAGCACGACCAAAGTAGGCCTCCGAATTGCGGAAAAGAAAAATAGCACCCAGCAGTACTTGAACTGAGGCACATTCAGCTAAGTGGCCGATAGTTTCATAAACACCTCGATGCTTGAGTAAAACTATGAGAAATCCAGGAGCAAACAGCAAAATATTCATTTTAACTCCAACAGCAAGACTACATAACGAGATAAATTCAATAAAATCCCAAGTTACCTGAAAAAGATAGAGGCTAAACTGAAACAATTACACAGACACATGTTAACAGAAGAGTAGAGAAAGAATAGTGACCAAGTATCATTAAAAAGACGAAGCAAATAAATAGAATGAACGCGGTAAGAAGCGAAAGACATTATAAGAATAGGGAACAAGGGAACCTAAACTAATAGTTCGTAATAAACACGGATCCTACCTTTTTCAGTTTATGATAGATATTAAATACAAGCCCCAAGGTAATCATATACAAAAATGCAAATATGCACTGAGCGACAAATACATTTTTTCCATGATTTGTCAGAAAATACAAAAGTGAATAGATATAAATGTGTCCAGCAGGATATCTAGAATTTATAAACAATTACACGATAATCTCCTTACACACATGGTCCAGTCTGACCGATGAGTTGATCATAATCTCGTGTTCCATTAAGAAATATCTCAACTTGTTGCATATAAGCAACCCAGTCAATTTCAGTGTCTACAAATAACCTACTTTCATTTTAACGTACACGCAACTTTAAATAAAACAAAGACACAAATTAATGCATCCGCAGCCCATGTATATGGCAATAATAAACTGAAAATCGGTGGTGAGAGAAGGCAATTTATGCCTTTCATTAAATAACTATCCTTATTGCTCATCGCTTTACGAAAACGCGATGCCAGGCTAACCGCCAAACTTTACTACATGTGTCAAATACCATACAACCAATTAACATGGACCAAATATTGCCCTAAAATATTATTGGTAGGTTATTGAAAGAGGTTAATAAATGTGAACTTTGTATGCCAATTTTTTAAAATCCATATCTTACAAATTATGTTTTCACTGGAACGTGTCAAAAATATTACACACATACAATTTATTCCTTTGAGTGATTTCTGCAATTTCTAGATGTTCAATTTGAATAAATGTTTGACAAAGAAAATTGAGACCTCTAAATGCAGTTAATGTTCATTCGTATATTATAAAGTGATTATTAGTCTGCTTTGCTATAATACTTGTGTCCCTTTTCGATATAATCCATAAAAAACAGAATTTTTAATTTTAGCAATCCTCTACAGTAGCTCTTTCAAAAAGAATTTATTTAAATACCTCTATATGCCAATATCGATAAATTTTATTATTTAGATCGTAAATTTTTGATGATTTTTTTATTGTTACGGAAAATTCTACTTGTATTCACTTTACCAAGCCTTGTAATTACATCACATAAAAAATTATCCAACACTAGCCTCGATATGATGAAATGACAATTCATAATATTTATATTGCCTCATTAGAATTTCTAAGAAAATCGTCTCATTAGGCTCCAACTAAAACTTTAACTCACAATACTTATCAAAATCAATTTTAGCTAAATTTAAACAATTTAACTTCAGCATCAACAGTTCATCGAACTCAAAATATATAGGGAGTAACGCTAAAATATGATGAATGCTTCGATCAGTCATTGATTTATGCGTATAGTTAGTATTAATGAATTATTTTTATGTCGTCCATATATAACAGATTAGGTCAGTGTGGGACAGAGCTCATGTGCTAGGATGTTCGGCTACTGGAAGCTAGGAATGTGACCGAGGCAGTGGCACACTGCTTTTATTAGGAAAGAGCAGAGAAGACGCAGTGAGCTTCTAACCAGTTAACTAGAATTGTGTTTAATTAGAAGGTTAAATTCAACATGAAGGTGTTAGATAATGGCAAAAATCGATAAACCGCTTTTGGATCTAGTAATGAGTCTTGTGAATGACAAACTGAAAAGTGGAAAATCCAGTAAAACCGAAAGGTAGGACATAATAACAAATAACATAGTTAATGAATAAAATCAATATATGCATTTGAATTGCTACGTAAACTGCACAGTTCAATTAAACAATTAATTTAAATAAATATTACTTAAAATAAGGTCATTGTAGAAGAGTTTTCTATTTTTCTCAAAATTTTATATATCCTTCTTAGCAAAAGTAATTTTTGTTCGCATATTACTTTTACCGAATTGTCCTTCTTTACTTGATAGGATTTTCGCTTAATAGTTTACTGTAATTGCTGCATGTAAGAAAATAACATTTCCCCAAAAATAATTCCATAAGTTTTTTTTAATTTAAGAGACCCTAAAGTGTGCTAAACAAATACTGGAAACTAGACAACATCAAGATTGACCGAAATGTTCGTCTCGAATCCCCAAGTAATGATTGGCTGGCGATAAGATCTCGCCTGCTGTGTTCACAGATGATCTATATGTGTATTTGAGTGTTTGCACATAGATACCTAAGCAGGTGCCGACCATCACGCCAAGATATCGATGACGGGACATAAGTAACGTCTAACAAGGAAATATTTCGTATATAAGCTTACTTTACTTATTAATAAATTGGGATGGCTTGCCTGCTATCACCGAAATGATCTGGCGATATGAGTGACTGGAATTATTCCATTTATTCGATTAATGTGGCTTCGGTAGACCTAGCGTCGTTACAGTAATATTGGTAAATTTTTATTTATTCGAATTCATATATTTTTAAGTGCACATAGAATACGTGAAAAGTCCCTGCAATTAGTAATTGATTGCATGAAATATCGGTTCATTAATGCAAATATTATAGTTTGCATTTAGTTGTGTTTAAGCTGATAAAAAAAACTCAATTTTACCCAATTATATAAGGTTGTACTTCAATTTAAC
The DNA here is from genome assembly GCA_900708905.1 of Hymenolepis diminuta. Classification (NCBI taxonomy): domain Eukaryota; kingdom Metazoa; phylum Platyhelminthes; class Cestoda; order Cyclophyllidea; family Hymenolepididae; genus Hymenolepis; species Hymenolepis diminuta. The sequence goes on along the minus strand of CAADRB010000013.1, from coordinate 1,214,013 downwards.
CAGGTTGATAGGCGGCTGAATGGTTTGGATTTTGGTATATTCGAAGGAATTAATTTATTATTTTGAGTTCAGTAACATGCAGACAGGAACTCATCCTATTTGCTTCTTGGTTGCGTAATTTCACTTAAGGTCTTTTGAAGACCTCTTATGAACAATAGCACAGTGTATCAACTCACTTGAAATATTTTGTCACAGATATGGCATTTATCTTACTACGATTTCGTAAACCATTCAAAAATTAAGCTTATCTTTTTTCTTCTATGGTAAGAATGTCAGGAAAATGTTTATTTACCGTTCATGGTAAGAGAAAACGTACAAATTTTTGTTGCGAAAAGCATTCGAAAACAGAAGATGTTAAAGCACTCCAATAAGGATAAAGGGAAGGAAAGCGAGAAGAAATTAAATGTAAAATTGGGCTTTCAAGAACTAGTATTGATTTTTTTCCCTTGATTCCAGATTTGTGCTGTATGTGAGTATTCCATTATTTGAAATTCCAAAGTTTCAGTTTTTAAATTCTGGGATTCATTCCCCTATTTTCTGAATAAATTTGTGCTTGAGATATCCAGAGGATATTGAGCGATTGATTACTTTGGATTGTGGGTCACATCAACTTAGAAATTAGGTAGACGATTAAAACATATATGATTCTACCATAGCAAAATTCAGTAGAGTCCACTCATAGCGTATTTTAATGGAAAACGTATGTTCAATGTTAACCATATTTTATGAACAGCCTCAGTTTTTATTATATCAAATAATTTTTACCCTATAAAATTTAGACTTAAGTGCAGAATCGAAACTCAAAAGTTGTTCTATTTATGCCTGTCAAATTAACTGTTATGACTAGCTATAAACCTGGAGTGATAATAACTTACACAGCCTCATTAACAGCCCCTCATTCCAAAGATAAGTACTCTTCTTCTCTAACAAAGTAACAATAAATTTTGCCTCAAATTGAGCGAAAATAAAGAAGAAATATTTAAATTTGCTTCGAGTTCATCTTGAGTGAACTTTATCAAGCTTGTTGCGAATGCTACACCAATAAGTCTTTTTGCTATACCTAAGTAATCCTCCTAAGCAGTCCGAATAGCCTCTTGCAGAATCCTCTATTATCAATTCACTCCCAAATTAGCTAAGCTATGCTCAACGTGGTAAGAACCAGAAAGATGCTGAGTAGAGAGGGTTTATTGACCACTTCGTTGTTTTTTTTAATCAAAAGCTTAGTCATTAAATAAAAAACCACGCTAGGCTGCAGGGATCTTGATTGCTGCACATACGGCCGCGCTTGTTCTCAACGAGACCGGTTATATCCTGCACTTCCCAGAAAGTTCTAGCGCACGTGATTCAATCAGCCTTGTTAGCGTTGTGAACCCCACAAGCTCTCTGCTTTGGTAAGCTCTGCCCTTGTGCGTAAGAAGATACAACTATATCAAGGTTACTTGACAAAACACGAAATATAGTAAACTCATCAAAATGCCCAGAATATCTTGAAAATAATTTCATTAATGAACTTGAGTATGCACATGAGGGTATAATATAATGAACTATACTCAATCTCAATGCTTTCAGAATTTAAAGAAAATTAGGATCTTGATATCCTGACTCCAATACCTACTTCATCTTGAATCCTTCTCGTTTCAATCCTTGGTACCTTGATAATATAGTACTTGATGATTTTCCATTATTATAACAATAAAGGAAATAATACGTCCCCTGAAAAAATGCAAATTAATTAACATTTTGACTAAAATTATCCGAATAACTTGTTCCGATTTTATGCGTTAACAACTGACTCTATTTCCGCATGTCTCTACACGCCATAGACACAGTTTGAATTCGAATGTGGAAATATAATTTTGATATGCGAACGAATTTAAAATGTCAAAAACAACTGCTGTCAACTTAAAATTGCGAGACACGTGTATTTATTAAAATTAATTAGTTATATTGTGATCATGGATGTGAACAATGTGAATCCCAAAAGAATTCAAACACCTTTTATTCGTTTTACGGATAATTTTCTAGCGCTAGAAATGATTTTGGTCTCAATATTTGTGTCTCTTAAAGCCTATTTAAATTTCTGATTATTTGTTTTCAACTGTTACAATGCAACGTTAATCACCTTAGAGATCCCGCTCTGATGTCAATGTCACATTAAGGCGGTGCAGAGATCATTGCTTTCCTCTAGCCAAGCTTCTAGTGGAGAACACATTGCGCACATGAATAAGTATTTTTATATAATTACTTAACTTGTGTACTTTAAATCATGGTCGCTACTCAGCCATCTGAGTACTATCCTAACAATGCAATTACCTTGACTTTTTTCAGCCGACTGAGGCTAATCCGCATATTTTCCTGAACTTTGACTTCCCGGGAGAATCAGGAAATTCAAGAACACAAAGTCTATTAAGTCTTGTCCTATAAAATCTCAGAATGGTATTCATATTACTTTTGCTAAGGAGAGTCTCCAACTGAGTGGGTAAATAGTAATGATCGAGAATTGAACGCACGATGGAAATATAACTCTTTCGTTTCCACTTTTTCGAGAATCTAGGAGATAAATCAGAAAGGTTGTCCCATATCCAATATGGAAAAAAATGGGGAAAACATTTTTCCTCAGGTGATGAATTCTTGACTGCTTATATTTAAATTTTAACAGTTTTCTATCATGAAATTAATACTTTCCTAAGTTTTTATGCGCGATAAACAATATTTTTTTAATTTTGCATAAATTTTGGGTTAAATCTGAGTCAAGGTGATCTTATATTAATTCATCATAAAACTTTTTAAAAATTTATGTGTATATATAGGTTCCATGGTTACTGTAATAAAATTGCTATACGAGACAAAGTTCAGGTGAATTTGTTACTGTAGTGCGTTACTGATTTTTAATTGAAAATACCACATCAGGGTCTTTTTTGTGTAATCAAGCGTGTCCTAGTGGTTGCACATAACAGCGGTGACAGGGTTAAATAATTCTGTTTACTCTCGTGCTACATTTCACTTTACAAATCGGAAACCAAGTCACCACTATGCACGTCTTAGAAATAATTGCTGTAAGTATCATTTCACCTAGTATTATGTATTAATAGTTGATTTGTCTTCTTCAAGTAGGCTCTCATTTATGCTAAATTAAGTCACCATTTAGATCGTGTCATCTCTGCCGATTCAAACAACAGAAAAGGTAAAATTGTCCGAGTTTCTCATATTTGATGACATTAATGATCTTATAATTTTTTAAAAAAATATTTTTTTTTAACTTAAAAATAATATTGCTATAATATGCTTTTACTAAGTAACTTCTGTCTTTGTTAAACTTTATTACTATTTTGAGATCCTATTCATTAGGATGAGGTCCCAGCTAGTGACTGGATGGCCTATTTGCCGGAAAAAGCAACAAACATTTCTCTTTGTCAGATTGCAATTCCTGGTAAGTACGGCTAATATATCAACCACTGATTTGGTATGACCATTCAATTCATGGTATCCCTTACCGTTCTTTGTATTATTGGTTTAAATGCTAGTAAAAATCCACTGAATTCACAATTTGGCTTAACCTTGCATACTTATTGAGGAACTGGTGCTATTTTAAAGCTGACCTTAAAAGTTCACCGTCAGTGTCTTTAGTTAAGAGAGTAAAAATTTCTGGAACACATTCAGTTGATGATATTTATTAATCTTAAAAGGAAGATTGGGAATATGAAAAGAAGAACACAAAGAAATAGAATGGTAAAATGAACAAAGACAAACAAATATATTAGTCAGGCCTGATTTTTCTAGCTAATTTAATAAATATTGGTATTTATTTTAAATGAAAAGGAAATAAAATTGTATTATGCAAAAATGAGATTAAAATTAAAATTATTAAATGGTTTTTATGAAAATGGAACAAGAAAATATACCTGCTTTTAAATCCTACTGGAAAGTCGGATCGTTCATAAATATCCGCTTGCAGTTTCCTAAGCATCTTGAAACTTCATTATAGAATCGGTGGTTTTAAGTTTTGACTGCGGGTGCTGATCCCTCACGAAATCTGATTTCGAACAAATGTTTTCAAATGCTTACATCAATGGATTTAGGAAATGAAACATTCTTGAGCGTTTATATGTTCATGGAAGTTGGCTTTCAAGCATATAGTATCACAAAAGAGTATCATTGTAGCTACCACTTACATTTATCAGGTATTTTATATAACTTATTCAAATTTCTTTTCTAAACTTTTATATAATATAACATGTGACAGCGGTAAAACATTGATTTTTCTTAATTTTTTTATAATACAGTAAAAAATTTAACGAAAGTTCATTTACTGATAAAGGTACTCACGACTCTGGCACATACAGTATCACGGATTCATCTGCCCTCTCACCCGATATGAATTTTGAAGTTTTGACCAGTTTAGTTGGCATCTTCTTTAATATCAACTTCTCCAAGTGGTCTGTAACTCAACGGACAAATCTGACCACCCAACTTCAATCCGGCATCCGTTATTTTGATTTCAGAGTTGCTCTTAAACAGGAAAGATGCAAGGGAATTAAGTCGAATTCATCTGTGGATATCTATTCGTGCTTCTACATTGTACATGGACAGTATGCTAACAAGGTCAACATGGAATTAGAAACAATCAAGAGGTACCTTATTGATCACCCTAAAGAGGCTGTCGTTATCGATTTTCAGCATTTCTACAAATTTGACGATGCTACCTATGCCATATTCGCGGAAATGGTCGAAAAGGTATATTACAATTGTTAAATAATTTAGATGCAGATATTTGGTAATATGCTGGAGCCTTACAGGTCACAGATTCCATCTTTGGCTGAGCTATGGTCACGCAAGAAGCAGGTTATTATAATGGGATATAAGAAAACGTTACCCACAAAAGAAGAAGGAGTACCATTAATTTGGCCAAGAAGTGCCATTGCACAGCCATGGCCGAACACGAGAAACCCAAAAATTCTGAAGAATTTTTTGGGCAAAGTATATGCGTAAGTTGTCGCTTTCTTATAAATTGAAGGAGTTTCAGCGAATTTAAAGAATGAAGGCCAACTTTGAAATTATTAATAATCACCGATTAATTGTACCGGAAATAATTCAAAAGTAGCTCATTTTATATGAGAATACAAAAAACGCTTGGAGTCTATCCTTACAAATTATATCCAATCATAAATGCTTTATATGTAGTAATGGATATGACCAGACATGTATAATAGTTAGCACCTGGAAGCGATGTTGGATGGAGTATAATAAAATGGTTTGGATTAGAAAGAGACGTGGAGATGTAAAGCCCCCAATATTCCATTTTGAAAAGATATGAAATCAGAAAATTTTGATCCTAGAAGATTTTTTTCTTGACTACTTCCTCCTTGGTTAGATTATTTAGGTTTGATAAGCATTTGGAAGAAAAGAGTTTGAAGTGAAAAATCACGCTAAGTGCAAATATTTCGGTAAATTTTAAATTTATTAACCTTCTCGTTATCATAAATTTCACCGGACTATTTAATTAATTAAATATTCTAAAGAAGTGCATATCCTGATTAATGCAAACATACAAGGTTGAATAGTTACGCTTTACCTACCTTTTTAAACTCCAATATGGTCAGGAGATACTGTTAAGGCTTCAGGATCACATAAAGCATACCTTATTTAGTCTTTGGGCGTAATCCCACTTTCAAACCCTCAATTTAGACATATAACCAGCTCGCCTACCTACAGTTCTCCCCTTAACCTATCTCTTTTACTGCTATCGTCCAACACACCACTGATCCATCCTAACTCTCGTAAATCTGATTTGGAAAAGTTTGTTAGACTTTGTCTGCCCTTAAAACCATTATATTTTAAAGGAGGTACCTCGGTGAGATTATAAAAGTTATTTTGATTGGAAACAGTGTAACTTTAGCGCTTTGAGAATATATTGAAAAAGAGTTATTTTTTATTATTTGAGATAAAAACTGTAGGAAATTGAGTAGTATGACTTATTTCTATTGAATAACCTAGATGGAGTAACAAATTCACGGCAAATACTACGTGGTTATTTTAATGATGCATTTTTTTGCCCTTTAAATATCTTAACACAGTCTTCATCTAGAATCTTCTCATATTTCAGAAGCTGGATGAAGAAGACCAAAACAAGCAACTTCTTCGTTTTTCAAGGAATACTATCTCCAAATATGGAGTTTATTATCACTCATTCATATTCTGGTGTAGAAAAATTAGCTAAGAGAGCAAACTTGGTAGTCAAAAATTGGCTTGATGGCCTGGATAATTTTCGGGGAATTATCATTACTGATTTCTCCATTTTGGGCTTTCCGAAATTCGCACGAAGCGTCTTTTCCATGAACTGGTAGAATGCGTTCAAGTGTTTATATGGAACAGCATTGATTTATTAGCACATTGTCTGCTACACAACAGGACAAAAAAATAAAATAATTTGAAAAATTACTTTACAGACTGATGTATTTTTAAAGATGGTTAATTAAATATGGCTACTCTTCTGCTACATTAAAATCATGTAAGCTCTAATCAGTCTGTAGTGGCAGAGTCACCAGTTTGTAGAGGGCCACCAGATTGTTGAGGGTCATCAGTTTGTAGCGGCAGATGGCTAACAGTAAATGAAAGAAAAGAACACTAAGGATCGCGTTGACCAGGTTGTATTGAACAAAGCTCAGTACAGAGTCTCAAGGGAAAGTAGAGAATTGGAGGAGAAGGAGTGAGCAACGGGAGATGCGTTTGACGAGCTGTTCCCTGGTGTGTGTATGTCAGATGGAGGTTATTTATAATCGCCACTTTGGGTGAGGACACGCATAAGGATATAATCGTATGCGTGCTTTAATTGGTCTGGACGATTGTAGGAAAAGGAAGGGCCAGTGCAGACAGGACTGGCTAATAGCAGGATCGACCAAGCGGTGTCTGCTACTATCGTCCGAGGTATGCTTACCTTTTCGATCGATGAGAATAGGCCAGTTGAGACACACGATGTTTGTCCATGGAGTGCTTGGATCAAGAAAGGTTAAAAGTTTATAGACGCTACTATAAAGACAAGATAATCAAATTTTGTGATGATTTGAGGTGATGTAAGATAAATATTTCGGAGAGAAGGGATTCATCCTTCAAGTCCATAATTAATGAATTTTGAGAGATGATCTTTTTGGTCACTAGTTGACAATGGTTTAACTCTGATAGAATTGTATGACCGATTTCTACAACTTAGGAAATGAGAAGCTTAAATTGACGTTATTATTCTAGGCTACAGTACTATTAAATGAACGAATTTGGTGGTATAAATAAGTCTGGGAGCGGTTTTACCAAAAAAGAACTAGAACAAAATGATAAAAGAAATTGAATACTTTAATAATGATGATTTGCAGCCATAAATTGTACGCATCGCATTAATTAAATAAAATATGAAAGATTTTAAATATTGCTCTTCCTGAAATTGAAACTATTTCTCAAACGTTATTCACTACTTACCGTTGTAAGTAGCATATGTCTTGATGCGTCATGCAAACACAGTTGCCTATGCACAAACCTTATCAGATTTGTGTCTTGAAACCCGGATGATCAATAGTAAATTTGGGCTATCAGAGGGATGACTGAATTTGAGTTTAATTTAGAGAGACTAAAAGATGCTGCACTAAGTGTTGAATAGTCCTTTTCATAATGTATTAAAATTTAGGAAGAGTTATTCGCTGTAAATGCCGTATCCTGCGACGAGTAAATTATTAATTACCAGGCAAAATGCATTTACTTCGCAGTAGAACATGGAATAATTATTAATAAATCGTGTGTAGTTAAGCAAAATAACGTGCCAGTGTTGTCATTCCATGAATATGTCATGAAATGCTTTACTGAAATAATTAATGTTATTACAAAATAAATAAATCTGAAATTTAGTATAAATTTACAGATAAGGATCACAAACCTTACTGATTAAATGATTTAAGTTAAAATGTGTCTCTAGAAATGGATTAAGAGGAAAGAAAGTAGCAAGGGGTATCATCTTGTATTAATAAACTAAACATTTAATCACCGCTCACAAACAAATTAACAAACTTCAAGTTTCGAAAATATATAATTTATTGATTTTATGCCTGAAAAGTTTGGCTAATTGGATTGGCTGGCCATCAATTATATTTCTTAGTTTTAGACTTATTATGAATCGAAGTTTAAATATCTTTGACAGCTGCATTAACTACTCTTCAGAATGCGGGAAGGAAGAAAAGATCTAATGGTGTAAGACAAAGATGACCGATCATTCCAATTTGTGCACAAAAAGGCATTTTTGTTGGTACTGGGATCAAAGTTGAACAGATGGAAGTATGAAGATCTGCCGTATCATAGTTTGGATATTACCATTGTGTTTGTTTGAGAGGGGACGAGAGAGAGGGAGTGACGAAAAACGTTTAATGATGAAGTAAACCGAACTGTTTCGTTAACAATCAATAACATGCATTGGGACCTGGGTCCATGGCTTATATTATGGAGCGTTCTCTGAATGCTGAATTATGTATCCATATATGTTTTAACTGTAGCCCTTTAGCTTACTTTTAATGGACCGGAACATAATAGTTGACATGAAAGCAGCAAAGATATTCAAATTAGGTGCTCTGCTTTTGGTAGAATTGAAAATTAACAAATTATTTTGTATAATGAATAGGAGTAATTTTTCCCTTTGCTATGAGATTGGTAAATTTTTAATGTGGCTCTGAAAAGTTATTGCGAAAAACTATTTAACATGAATGAATGCAACTAATTAATGGAGAACATTCGACCGTTTTTATTATAAAGCGTGAAATATTTCAAGGAATCATAAATTAGCAAGAGAAATTTAAAGTACTTCATTTGCTGAAAAGAGGTGCCTTGAATGGAAGTGCGTAAATGTGAAGACTGACTTGGACCCGATATTATTCATTTGATTTTACTACGCATCTTTTGATTTAGAGGTTTTATAAATGGAATCTAATTCATTGAATAATGACATACATTGTTTAACGTTGGTTGATAATGCTGTCACCTTCCATTCTGATCAGTTTCAACTACAACCGACCAATTTCGATTGTATTGTTTCCAGCAGCGAAGTTTGAGGGGTTTGAGCAAACACATGAAGGAATCACTAGTTAAATGGTCGAAAACGCAGGCAAAATGGGGAGTTTGGAACGTTGAGATCATAACACCAAAAATGAACTAGCTGTTCTGGGAGTACAAAATAAATGTGCTTTAACTTGTCCAAACTAACTTACTACATTAATTAATTAACTGGTTAGCAAACTAGGGATTAATTTCGAAAGTTTGAACTGGACGATTTCGAAATGCCCTTAATAAGTAAAAGTGGGTAGCAATAGAATTTAGGGATCCAAAAGCAGTATTAAACTTGTAGTGTTATTTATTATTATCATTGTTATTCACAGTAATTGCTACCATAATGCTATAGCCAGCAGATGTCTATTAACACAGATGTCGGTCATCACGCCGAGACACCGACAACGAGACATGACTGACGTCTAACGAAGAAATGTTTTGTATATAAATATAATTTACTTATTAATAAATTGGGGTGGCTTGCCTGCCATCTCCGAACTGATCTGGCGACATGAGTGACTTGACTTATTCCATCTATTCCTTCTATTCGATCGATGTGGCCTCGATAGATCTTTCAACGTTATTACATGTAACAAAGTAGAAGTCCCGATAGTAATCTTGCAGACCCAAAAATCTGGAAAATTCCCTAATATGACAACTTAGCACAGAAGCCGATAACCCACAGCAGAGCACAAAACACGTTATAGTATATTCACGTGTACTCACGAAACTCCATTCCAATCGGTATCGGCTTAAACAAATAAGCATAATTATCAGGTGTCTTTTATCAGTGGAGAAATAAAAAAAGAAATTGCATTAATATTTATAGAAGAAATGCTGAGAGTGGAGGAAAATAAATATCGTTTCTTTTAATATTGAAAAGCAACTGAAAACGATACATCCAACGAATGATAATGTGGAGGGGGTCAAAAAACATACAGAGAGCAACGTAAAGATATGAACGAATCTTACTTTGTTTAATTTCTCGACTCGGGTTGTGCAATATTTACTAACTGGTCAAAATTCAGAATTCACGATTCATCCCTTGAATCGTAGCAAATGCTTGCCTTTGATGTTCACTGTCTATTGACTAATATTATATAGTAAAGAAAATTCTATCTTACCGCTTCGTTTAATTTTTTCACGAAAATTAAAATAATATTATATTCCGCAGCGTATATTTTTAACATGGCAGAGATGGGAGATAAAATTTTTAAGTTAGTAGAGCTTTAGTAGCTGGGCTTAATTAATTTTCTTAATTCTTTGAACTACTTCTACCCGTTTTCCTGCACCATGTTAACTATATTTTAAACAATTTTACCGTTATTAGCCATGAATGAAATTGGTAAAATATATCCCCTTATTAAAAGAAAGAAAAATGAAGATTCACAAATTGAGAAGAGTAAATAGGCTAAATTTTGTTTCCCATGGTTTCCAATGATCAATTTAGTTCAAATTTTACAACTCACTTATAAATCTGAAGATAAAATCAATGCAGAAGATGACGATCAATTCGTTTTATTTATTATTTATGAGTAATTATGTGCAGGTTATTGATAAAAGAAATATTTAAGAGGAGACATCTTCATCTCCTATTTTGCTATTAACTCTAAAAATAGTTATAACCCAGCGGTGGGTTATTAAGTTACCAAGGGATAAATTAACCGAAGCGAGCTTTGAAGAAATATTTTTTTCTAGAGGATGTATTTTTGAAAAATACATCCTTTGAAAAAAGTTGCAATGGATAAAATGTGAACATTAAGGGTGATATTTGGATATGCAAATTTTTAACCAACCGCCTATTATACGACTTAAATCCTACGGAAAATGGACACTTGAAACCGTAACGACTTGTTGTACCTGTGGAACAGTAGTGCCGCCGATGATATATATTTATATATATACATTTGTGTATTATCAACTTTACATTTTACAATGTTTGCCCGATTTCCTCGATGACTTTATTTACACTTTTGAGAGACGGGATTCGATATCGTTGGCTGTATTAACTGTAACACTTCGGTGAATCTAAACTCTTCCCTGTAATCTTGATTGGTTTGATTCAGCCATGACTTTGTGTTCCGGTGTTTCTTGATATCTAGCAATTTCAAAGAGGCTTCATGGTAAGGGATGAAAGGGAACTTTTCCAAGCGGAGGAAGGGTAATATCTTATTGGTCGATGTATGACTGCGGGATTTATCGAGGAATCCGATAAACTAGCACTTCGCAGTGGGAATGTAATCTTGAGATTACCTTTTGGCAGTGTTTTGACAAATCAATGTTATCAAACACATTCAGTGGATTGATAACATTCAAAAGCCCTCACATTATTACTTTAATTGAATTTATCTTCTCATTTAAATAAATTCATTTTATTAGTCACGTATGAACTCCGGCTAACTTGCAAGAATTTCAAAGTACATGCAATTTGTAAAGTTATTCAAAAGCAGGTTAAATGCTAAATGCCCATTGACAGCTCTAATCCAGACTCAAAAGTGATTTAAGTATTCTCCTGTATTGTCCACCACTATTGTGATGTGTTAGAATTCGGGTAAAAAGGCAGTTGGGATAAAGAAAACTATTTTCGCGTGATACAATATCGCCCTAACTAGGTAGATCCTCAGATTCGAGCAGAGATGAGGAAGTTCGTGATACAGTCTGTAATTGTAAGGCAAATGTTAAAAACCCATTAAGTTTCCAAACTCGGCAAAAATCCCAGAGTTCAATAATGACAGGTATTTGCTTTAATAGGATTTACTCAAAAATTATGCGAGGCAATAATCAAGTAATTCAGCACATTTTAATCAAAACGCAAAATTTTATCAAAAATTAATAATAAATTGTTAAATTAATTTTCCGGGAGCAAAAATATTTCATTTTTATCCAATACTTTCTGCAAATGTTGTCTATTCACACGTTTGAGCATTAATTCTCCCTGAATATTTTTCTGAAGCATTGGAATTAACGGCCAAACAAATGGCTGCACTGAGCCTCCGGAGTTTCAGGATTCCAAGGCGGAGGGGGGTCACATGTGTTCGCATGAATCCCCGTTGGACACAAAAACTTTCGGTCTGCTATGAGTGGTGAATACTCAGTGGAGGCTGTACCGATTGGGAACAATTTTTGGACACTTGAATGCGAAGAGACAAAGTTTAGATAGGTGATTCCTCGAAAGGTCCTAGCAAGTCTGAGGTTAATTTGAAACACTGAAACATAAGTTTGAGAGCTTACAAGATCCTGGTGTTAAAGAAGTACAGCCTTGCCTGCGTTTTATGGGATCACTCTCGATATTGTTCCAATATTAAGAGAAACAGGCTGAGAAGGACCGGTTTTCTCGGATTCGTTGCACTTATCATCCACCGGTGCCTATCGCTTAGGATGAAAACGAAACTTTGGTTTGGCCTGAATGTTGTCGCCCTCACCATGGCATTTTTGAAATCTGATCTTGATAGAAGATTTAGGACTTCTGGAGGAGCTAAAAGTACAACAACTTTCCGTATACCCCAGTGAGCGAAGTATTCATTATTTCTGGTGATCAAGCAGACCGGATTTCAGAACTGGATGTTGCTTGCGCACAGTTGGCTTAGAAACAAGTATTGCTTGAACGATTGTAGACATGGAAAATTTCATAGTGTGTGCAATTTGTTACTTTTACTTAATACCTGTGACTGATGGGTGCAACTTCATGTCACCACTGGCTGCCTTAAAGGGAGTTGTAGTAGAATGCAACCTAGGGAAGAGATAAAATTGCAGAATGAGTAGAATTTTTATGAGGATTCGGAAAAGCATTGGCTTTAGATGGGCTAGAAACATCAGGAGGCATTTTAGTTCCAATATTTGAAGAAGGGGTCATTATTTTTCATGATAAGCGCCCAAGGATTTTGTAAGGAATTAAACAATCCACGGTTTGTTGAGACATTTTTTACTTTTCAGATTGCACAAAACGTCAGAGAGAGTAAATAATATATGATTTTCACTTGTTATAATTTCATTAAGCCTAAAAATAGTTACAAATTCCAGAACTCAATAATGACACCTAATGTTCTTGTGGAGTGCACAACACTACCAAGGCTGACAAAAGAGATTTCGCGCGAGCTAGAACACTCCGGAAAGTGGGCATGATCTACTGATTGCTTATTGAGCAAGCGCGGATATTCCTGCAAATTCCTTCCAGCCAATCAGCGATCAATACTCGTGCAGAGTAGCGTTAATTTTACTCTATTACTGCGGATTTTTGCAGTAAACCCTCTCCGCACCTCATGTGTTCCTGCTACCTTGGAAGTTGCCTGGCTAACTCTGGGAGCAATTTATATTAGAGGACTTTGCTAAAGACTAGTTGTGCACGTCTAGTTAGACTTCGAAGAGCATTACTAGGGTTTAGCCAAGGGCTTATTTGTGTGGTAAAGTATGAACTATAGTCTTATTAGTAGACCCTGCTCCAAAATTATGCAAGGCAGTGACCCTGCAATTTACCTCACTTCCATAAAAAGGCGAATTTTATGAATAATTAACAATAACTTGTTAATTTAATTTTTATTGGACGCAAATAATTATTTCATCCAATAGCAAACATTATGATTGGTTTGCCTCTTCAAAATGGTGCTAAAAATAATAATACTTTAAAATTATTTACGTTATATCATCATTTACAAATTATTTTTAAGCTTTACTTTTAGGGAATTAAAAAAACGCCATAGAAATATCCTGTATTGGTGAGAATAAATTAGAAGAACTGCTGGCGGTGGAGTTTTTATTTGCTAAAGCCGTTCTGGAAGAAAAGATACGTTTGCTAAATAATCAGTTGTAGCACTTATAACATTTGCATCTGAAAAGATACATTTAAGATCCAATGACAAAATTTTATTATCACAAGTGAAGTGATTGAAAGAGAAAGTTGTGGACACCCGACGATGGAGTTACCTGGTGGGTGTCAGGTAAAATGACTCATGCTCAAGTATGCATTGTGTATCGAATTCAAAGGTGAGAATAAATAAATAGCCTGCCATCTATTAACAACTTCTGACTATCATTGATGATTTATTAGCCATGAACAACAATAATAAATAATCAAATCAACATATAATCTGTTCTCATAAGTAGAACAAGTTGAGTTTTGCAAGAACTCTAAGAAGAGAATAGACATCAGGTGTTTGGAAATCAAGTCACTGTTGCAAGTGAAACAGGTTCAATTCATTATAATCAAGGAGAAGCACTAATATACTCTGTAATTACGATCCTCTTCTTTTCAAGCTGTGGAGATCCCTAAAATTTATAGTTGACTAGAGCTACTTTGATATCCGAATTTGGAGAGCTCTTATCTTATATTGATTAGGTTTGGTATTTTACAAATTTTTCGAGCAATCCAGAGATTTTCAGATAAACACAACACAAAATAATTCATGTAAGTGGAGATAATTCTTCAAAAAGGAGGATAACGTATGCGCATTTTAAAATTTATTGCGAATAAAATAGATAAGATGATGTAATTATTGAAATTGCACATTTGTAATTATTAAAAAATGACTTTTTTTATTAAGATTTAATTTTTCATTTGGAGGCATTAATTAATAAATAGAATTCCCATAATACCAATTTTAGACTAAGAAATGCGATTTTAGCGGGGCTTCGTCAAATCCAGACAGATCGGAATAAATTATTAAATACTGTATTAACTAAAATTAAACTCAATTTTTCAAATCATGGAGCATATATCTGATCAGTATTTTTTTCATATCTTGTTGCTAGCAATAGAGACACATTTTTCCAGAGAGCATAACCTTGAGAAAAAGTAATTTGAGCAATAAATCCGCATTATGAAATAAATTTTTATTAAAATTCAGCAGTTTTACGGAATGAAAGCATAGAAAAAGCTTTTTATATTCAAACAACTAACTTGTTTAAATAAATGGAGATGTAACAAGAGATTTTTAAAGAGAAAAATTAAAGAAAAATAGTAATCGGGGGACGTATGGATACCCAATATTCTCAAAATTAAAATTCATCCATTATCAACTAAAGGCTGGATGAAATTTGGGTTGAATTAAATCAACAGTCTGTTAAACGGTAAATTTATATAAAGAAAAGTGTTAATAAACCCCCTTTTGAAACAAAACGAATAGCTTAAACATTTTTGATTAATAGCTAATAGTAAAATGTAAAAGTGGTCATATATGGATATTGGATTAGGTAAATACGGGACAAAGGAGCAGTTCCTTCCACAACGGTAAATGTGATGCCACTTAAAAGGCCTCTTAATGTATTGATATCATTACATAGCGGTGACAAGCAAAAAAACTACTTATACAATGCCTTGGAGAAATTTTTCAGGTGACATAAAAATAATGCATTAATATTCATTCAAATTAAAACTTCAGAATCTAACAAGTACAAGTGATGACATTGGTATAAGGCTGATCTCACTTTTAAGCTAAAGTGTTTAATAAAAAAGTTTTGAATTTAGTGTGAAAAGATTCTTTTACACAGACAGTGAAATTGATAATGACTGAACAAAATCAGATTAGAGGGCAGTCATTATCAAATCAAAAACAGAATGCTAGCGATGAATTTCGAAATGCACACCGTATGGAACAGGGAAAGAACCCACAAGACACTTCGACTTTAAGTCGAAGTAAGCATAATCTTTTATTTGCAATTTCCACTAATATGTTTGGATTCCTTTAAAATATTTGTGAAATTTGGTTTTACTTGACAGTTCTTGATGATTTCTGATTTGGTATGAGCCCGTACTTCTGTTATAATTCATCATTATCGTTACTCTTGGATAGACAGTTTGGACTTCCTAGTATGACAACAACGCAACATTCATACACCGTCACTTTCACACTTTAATGTGCCTAAGATCAGTCTCTTTTCAGCTTACCAAACAGTGTCAAATATATGTTTGTTTGTCTGCATTTGTAAACATTGTATTCTGAAGCTTAAATCATGTCAAAATAAATTTATTAACATTTAAAAGAGGCAAAATTGAAATTAGATGGAATTATACTTTACTGAAAGTCTCAACTAACAATTTCAACTTAGTAAAATCATGACGACCTTATAAGCTCATCCGATTTGCTTAAGGATACTACTTTTATAATATTTCGTTGAGTTCTGCAAACATGACGCCAAGCCTTCAAGAATCTTTAACTGCATATTGCAGCATTTAACCAGCTAATACTTTTCACCAAGATCATCTGAAAAGCGGAGGTATCTTGAAAGGAGTCAATCTGGATGAAGACGTATATTTGAACCGGGAAAAACATTCATCTGCGTATGATACAAATCAAAGCAAATTAACCTGAAAATCTTGGAACTAGCTTTTTGCAGCTATTGTTGGCATTGCAGAAGAGGAATCGTGGAAACTAAGACCTTTGTTTAAAGCTAACAACAGCAAACAACAATTCCAAAAAGTACAACACAAAGAGTTGGCCAAATCAAAGTACACTGAATAAATAATGATACTGGTAATGCCATAATTATCTTTCTCTTTACCAGTATTATCGGTAAAAGAACTTCATTTTGGTACAAAGTGTTATTCTGAAATATAGAGCCCAAGTTGTCATTGGCCCGTAATTTCAATAACTAGAAGATTATACCAATTAATGGTTCTGCAACACTGCAGACGTGAGTAGTGCTTATAATTTTATCAAATCTGACACAATCTTTTATCTAAAATCAGGAAAAATTTGAGGGAGATGAATATTTCATCCCTTATTACTAAAATTAAGCGCCAATTTCATTCACTTACCTTAAAAGCTACGCTTCAGCTATAGACTCTCTAGATGCATTCAAAGGAATGCATTTTTTAAGAACAATGAGGTCCTCTACCACAATCAGAGCTGGTATGGATTTTGGATTCAAGACTAAAAGATTTCTTATGAAATATTTAAGTAAAAAACGTGTGCTCCCTGTCCAAATCGCATATCTGATGCAAAATTTTCGTAGAATTGGTTAAATGAATCAAATTACTTGATAAATTTTGTTTGAAATATGTTGAGCAGGAGTAAGTTGTGTTTTTTAAAACGATTTATGAATAAAAAAAGATATTTTTGACAAAAAATATAATAATCTCAGTTTATGAAATATTTATGATCCCCATCGTTATTTATGGCTTGGCTGCCGAATTAAAATTTCCAGGTCTTCGGTAACGAAGAAGTGCATTTTATTTATTTAGAACCCGAATACTCTTCAATTCACTTCGAATTCCTACATTTCAGACCTCCAATATTTCCCAACCAGAAATCTAAATAGGAGCCATTTGAATAACTTAGCACAAATCGAATTAGCCCTGTTTATTAAATCTTTTGCTACTTTTTGAAGTGGATCGGGTAAATCGTATGAAAGGGATTTTAGTATCCCGATTCATAATTAAATCAATTCTATCTGTTTATTAAGCTAACTAAGCATGAATAATTAACCATGAAGAAATCACGTTATTAAGATTAACCCCAGTTTGCTAGTGGTGAAAACAGACACCTTGAATAATTTATAAAACAAAAGTATCGTTTTTAGTTCTTTACTTATCGTTTATGGTCCCTCATTGGATATGCGAAAGGTTACCCCATAAAATGTATAAAGTTACCTGATTGGAAGAATTTTTTGTTTAATTATCGGTAAAAGGAAATTTCCCATTAAAATAGACAGAATGGGAGAAAAAATCACAAAAGCGAGAACCATGAATAGAGACAATAAGCCACATGAATGAAACATTTTTCGATTTGCGTTTATTACTAAGCTTTCAATTAGATTCAAAACTTTATTACTAAGAAAAAATTTTTTCAAGATTTACCACGAAATTTTTAAATTTTACTTGATATTATTACGAATTTTATAATTTTTTATAAACATTTAACAGAAATCAAGATTTTATTTCGTTTGTGAAAACATTCATAATACGTGAGCAATCATATTTATTTTAAATCAATTGTATTTATTGAAATATATCGCCTTTATTAAATCAATATTATCGGAGCTTATTTATTATTCTCTAGGAAAGTTTAAAATCTTTCATTATTTTTAAGGGAAATTAAATATTTTTCCACCTTTTACATTTTTCTCTCTCTGGAAAATATTCGTATATTGGTTGGTGAAAAAAATAAAACTAACACAACATTTTTAAATGGGGGATCTTAAATAATGATTTATTCTGAGGTCAAGTACAAATCGGATCCCCAAATACCATAAAGTGGAGATTTATAAGCGTTCTTACTTCCAATTTATCATTGTTAGAGTTAAGTTAATTAATACTAAAGTGGGTGTTATGTTGAATTCTATACAAAATTACAAAAATTCAAAGATAGAGAAGGAAATAAATACTCTGTTGAACTTGAAAATCTAAACGCAACCTCAATTTTGGAGAAGTTGAAGCACTAAAATCGAAATAAAGATCATTATTTGCTTGAAAACTGATTCAAGCGTGCTTGAAGCATTAATATCAGTATTACATACTGACTCAGTTTATAAAGATAATGACCGAATAGGTTTCCCGATTAAGGCCACTAGCATGACAGAAATGTATGGAGATATTTTCTGTCCGGTTATTTTACTCCCACATGACCGAGCCTATTTGAGCACTTACATATTTTTAATGCAATAATTTTCACATCATTTTTTCCTATTGGTTTAAGAGAAACCTAGCGGCCTTTTGGAGTTAGATAACAACCAACGGTTTGCAGCTAACAAATTACGACAACCAATTCGTAGCTGTTTGAGTAAGAGCCAACAACAGTTGTGAAGCAGAACACCAAGAGTTGAGTAGACCAAACATGTATTCAAGGAAGCCACAATGAGTAACAGAGAGAGGGAGAAGGGAGGGAGAGCAGCGTGCTGAGGAAGAGAGGAGATGAACAGGACGTGTCGGAGTCCGTAACTGAACAGTGTGTGTTGCTGCTGTCTGGAAAACAAGAGTAGCTTTATATGAGTCACTAGGGGAAGGCCACGCCAGAGAATGGGCGCAGACGTGCCTTTTATGTGAAGCGAGGCGGTTATAGAAAAGAGGGGAAATCGATGGACGCNNNTAGACATGTCAGACAGGGGTCATGCGTCATAGGGACATAAATGAGGTCGCTCCAACTTCGTGGGCGGAAGAACTGAGGTATTACCATGGAGAATGCGAATAAAAGGTACTTCTGGAAAATGCATTGAGAGTTATCCTTCAGGCCCATTGCACTGGCCGAAATTTGACATCACAGATTTATGTAAAGGTGGTTGTTTTGAAAATCATACAACTATTGCAATTGGATTTGTATTATATTTATTGCATTGTGTCAAATGGTAGGGGACAAATAATAGGAAAATAATGAATTATGATAGACAAATTTCACCTAACACTCGGTGAAGTGGGACAACTTAATTTGAATAAACACAAATTTAATATTATAATTAAGTATTTAGTAATTAACTTGTATTTTTGACCTTAAAGTATGGCCTAACATTCTCACCAGAAAATAATATAAAATGGAGGAATGAATTTGTCTTGATTACTAAAATTGAGCCACTGATTAAACTTTTAATTGAAACAATTTTGTTCTCAATACTATAAAACATCGCTCAACTTTTTTTCAGCAGCCATGGCAGATTTTTTCTGCCCTTCCTCGGTAGACTTTTATTACTAATTTCGCAAGAGATTGGTCGATATTTAAGAACTATTGGTCCATTGGGGTTAAAAATCAGTTTCAAAGAAAATCATCATCATTTTTCTGCATATTTAAAAATATTTTGTCAAATGTGGTTACTATTGACTTTTTAATTGAGTAGTGTTAAGATCTGTGGAGTGTTGAACATTAAGTAAGATAATTTTGCCTTCTCATGACCGATCACTCTGATTATAAAGGGTCAACCAGCATTGAGCAAGAAGAGAGAATAATTTTACTTCAAGCGAGAAGGCGAATAATGAACTTCGGATTTTGGGACGTTAAATATCCGTTAAGTAATTTTTTATAATTCGAATAAAAAAAATTAAATGAAATAAGAATATTTGTTGTTCTCGGCGTTTTTTGATCCAACCCTTTAAATAATTTTTTATATATATGCGTATAATAAAAGGTAAAAGGAGTTGACATATATGATTGGACATCGCACATAATAACAAATTCTGCCTTAAAAGGAGAGCCAAAAGATAAAAAAAATTTAATAATAAAATTAGTATTTTTGGGTATGGCGGATCTATTATGATCAAAATTCATTTTGTAAAATGTACAGAGATATAAGTCGAATGTCCATTAATTAATATCAAATGACAATAACAATTTCATTACTTCTAGTAAGTGGGCGGAAAGCGGAGTTTGTTTAAATAACCACAGCACATGACATCGTTGTGTCAGGGTACTTTGTGTATTTAACCTGACAATTCACAACAATATAATTTCAATCATTACATTTAAAATGATCAAAGATGTGTAATTTAGAAACCTCATTTGCATTTCCTTAATTTGGAGAACAGTTAGGTGAACTAACTTAAATAATTTCAAACCAGAAAGTACAATTTGTTCGAAATTACATGAATTAAATTCTTTCCCATAAATTTTGTTTTACCGTTTTGGCTGAAACAACTTTGCCCGCAGTATCAGGAACATTTTTTCAATTTTACCTTTCGAAGCGGTCTGACGCACCTTTTTTCCGCCCATCAATGCCGGTTTTTTAGTCAATTTCAACATTAATTTGATCGATATTTAACTCACATCATTTTATGCCGATTAAAAATTTTTATTTATTTACCTCACTTTTGATAGAGTAGGGAAAAAATCTTGCCATGGATACAAAACACTCAATTATAGCAACAGATTGAAGCATCAATAGATATGATATGACATTTTTGAATTTATTTGATAAAAATTTCGTAGTATGATCTAATTTAGAGAAATACCGATAATGATTGACACCGTAGTGAGGGGACACACACGTATGTGTCGGTGAAATATTAAGAAAACAGTCGACAGTTTAAATACACTTGGGCATTAAATGTGATTCATATATATGCCTATTACAGAGGTAATTAATTTATTGATTTCATATATGGATATACATGAATAACACTATTGATTTTTTAAATATATTTATTCAAAGATCATATCAAAAGAGGAATTCAAGAAAAAGATGCATAGTACAATGAGCAGAGAGGCCTACAAGACTGTGATTGCCTTTGATATTCCTTTCCAGCTCCGACTGGCAATATATAATTCATGCATTGGTCATGTTCACAGACACTTATTCTTTTCAATTCAGAGAGCAATCTTGACCTTGAAGGCTCATTTTTGGCAGCGCAAAGATTCCGCCACCAATTTCTTCTTTACAAGTTTGTTGCATTAGCAAAGAAGAATTTTAAGCTAACAGAGTTTGCCAGTACCTGTAGTTTATACTACTACTCCTATAAGTTTTTTTAAAATTCTTGAGAAATTAAAGCCTTTGAGAAAAACAGATTACACAATTTTGGCAAGGAAGTGCAGCTCTCTGATATTGGTTAGGATATTTAAGGGTAGTAGAGCTTACTAGAATTTTTGCATCTCACTACCAAGAGACTAAATTTGTCGTATTTCACTGCCAATTCACTGCTATTGAAAGTCCAAGGATATAATCATTTTGACAGATTCATAAAAGTCTATTTCCATTTTCAATGAACTGTCATTCAAGTTTTCCTTTTCCTCACGTTAACTGAAGATTAAGGAATTCTTTATGTAATTAGATAGTGAATTAGCCGACGACAAACTTCTGCCTTTCATTTATTATTTGTTACAATAAATTTTAAACAGCTAATTTTAAATTGTTTACGAATATCTTGAAAAATTTCTCAAGTCATCATGCATTATATAGACAACCTATCTTGTGCTACATCCATGAAACGTTTTAATAAAATGTAATGCATTTATTCACCCACGAACTTGCAATACCTTTATATTATTTCTGCTTTTGCGATTATTTATAAGACAGCGAGTTCAAGTGTGCAATTCAAAGTAATAGACATTAATTACGATTCCTGTAACATTTGACCACTCGTCGTTTGCGAGACGGGTGGCACAGATGCTCAATTCTCACACCCTTTCTTGTCTCTCATTTTATTCCACTTTCTCTCTCCCAATCTTTAATTTAGTTGTTGAAATTATTAGGCTTTATTCTTGAATCTTTCCTCTGGAACTCTGAAAATCCTGACATTCTTCTATTAGTCGATAGCTATTACTCAACTCCAACAAGATCATGAAATTCATTGAGTTATCAAAAAAATTATGCCGACAATTATTCCAAAATAAACTTTTTAAATCCTAGACACTTAAAACCACTGATAAAGAAGTGCAAATCAAATGTGCTTTAAAGTAAAATGTTCAAAACACCTACAAGTGAAAAGCATCTATTGAGGTACAGATTTCTGAACGGCATAGAAGTATTTGGATAGAAGTCCCAAATAAAGTAAACTCATCTATTGTTAAGCTCCTAGTAAAATTTACGCAAAGCTGTAAATTAATGTTGAAGTAAATACAAATTTATTCAAATAAACGGTGTAAATTAACCCACGATTGGAACATTTACTAAAGAATAAAAATGGTTAAGAAAATGTTACTCTTATGCATAGAAATCAAATTGTCTCTTTATTTAAGTGTTTAGCTCCATTTAAAATAAATTTTGTTTACTAAGCCGCCTCATTCAAATCAAATAAAGAGTAAAAAATAATATTTAACAAACTCACCTATAGTGCAAACGTTTTTTTTCCATTTCTTTTTTCACTAATAAGAAAATATTTGGTCATTCAGCCACCCAAATAAATCATTCGGTTAATGACCTTTGAACGGCGCAAGTATGAATTCACTCCGGAAGCAGAGGAAATCCTGAAATATGGACATTGAAACAGAGCACGAAGCAGTGAATTATACCTGAGAAGATATGGCGTATATCCTGATTCTCATAACCCAATTTATTGCTCTACTGTTCCCGATGTTCATATTCTTTTTCGAGAGAAAAAGTGTAATTTTTGCACTCTACGCATAAGAAATAACAAATTAATAAATAAATGGGTAAAAATAATATTTAGCTCTCTTGAATTTATTGAGCAGAATAATGAATGACAAAGAGACTCATGATAATTTCATTTGACTTTATTGATTTAAGTTATTGTAATGTATATTTATATAAATAATGAATTTTGAAGTCGATTAATGACAGCTATGAGCGTATAATGAAAGCGAAATGTTTGCTATAAAATAACGCTAGCAAATTAATGCTCTTTGTTTGCAAATGATTTTTAACTTTCATTGAGCAAGGACTTGTTTCAGTAGAATAAAGCACTGAACAATTATATTGTTTACTTTTAAGTGATTAAGAAACAAATACTTTCCAGTTTCATAGAAACTAAATAGGATAAATGGAATTTTATAAGTTTTTTATCAGTGTCTTGAACAAAACCAGCTTTCATAAAAGAATGAGAAAAATATTTTGAAATAGAAGGAGGACTATCATGTCCCGACTCAACTGGTGCTGATGCAACTCCTTCCCTATCTCATCCTCCATGGATGCTTTTCCCTTTTTATGTGAAATAATATCCTAATTAAACATATTTTCATACTATACAAACGTCTTAGCCTTGCGTTTCTGCCTCTCTGCAGAAATTATTACCTAAACTTACTTTATGTCATCCAGGAGGTATAATAGGGACAAACCAAGTGAAGAATGCGGATGCATAGATGTGTGCTCGAACAGTAATTTAAAACTTTGACTTATTTATAAATTTCACTCAAAATCAACCTCTTTCTTCCTTTTCTATTGTATTTTTGGTTATTTTATGACTTTTTAACGTATAATAGCTCAACGCTATTGAGTTTATGCCCCTATGGAAGATTAATGGCTAAAAATATCCGGTAACCTTTCTCAAATCAGAACACCTGAAGTTGAGAGGACGAAAAGATGTATTTATAAATAGCAGATTTAAATCCGCTAAAATTGCGTAAATTTATTGAAAGAGATTGTAATATTAAATATATTCCTACTTTTATTAATATAAGACAATTTAAGATTAACTCAAAATGGGATGGACAGTGTACTATATTATTACTTGGGCATGAGTAAAATAATGAGCTTGCTCTAAGCTGTTAGCATCAGACAATTGATGACATTTGACAGTTCAGACAGATACCGTCAAACAATTTGACAGTCTGGCGTCACTTGTTTTATTAAACGCAAGATTGGGTGGAGAGATAATTAATTTACAGATTTTATTATTTTAATTATCGTAGAATTTAAATATACTCAGTTGTTGTGCTCGTTAGCTCCATTGTGGTTAAATGGAGGCAGAAACAACACGGAAATATTTGACTGCCTAAGTGATTCTACCCCTTGAGACCAATAGAAAATGTTCGTTGCATCCACTGTTTTGTTTCTGCGACAGAATAAAAATAGAACCACTTCCACACTTCACCACACACTTATTTTCGAAGTAAAAAATTAATAACCAAGAAGTCAAATGAATTTGAATGAAGTATCCATCGTGAATACACAAAACCACTTTTTAATGATATAAATTGACGAATATTATTGATTTTTTAAAAATATGATAAGAAACAGAGGTTTCACCAAAAATGAAAATGGAAATGCCTCAAATTTCATTTGTCACCCACAGTTCTTTGCTTTTGGAAAAGAATGTACCACTTAATTAAAAGTTCATTTTCACTATCATTGCATTTTTGACTGACAGTTAAGCCAATTATTTCTTGAAGATTCTATCCACATTTGCAATTGTATCAATGCAATAAAGTAACGCAACTCTTTAATTTTTTTTCTACCATTTGGAAGAAAAATGTATTGCTGATCAAATCGAAAGGGATTTCTTTAATTGGCAAATATCTAGCTACGGTCTACACTTTTCTCTGTTCT
This sequence comes from Hymenolepis diminuta, assembly GCA_900708905.1. NCBI lineage: Eukaryota > Metazoa > Platyhelminthes > Cestoda > Cyclophyllidea > Hymenolepididae > Hymenolepis > Hymenolepis diminuta. The sequence goes on along the minus strand of CAADRB010000013.1, from coordinate 1,189,083 downwards.
ATTTACCGTGCTTAATACTTGACCATCACACAGTTTAGTTACCCAGTTTGTATGCCATGGTTAACTTGCCTTAAAAGGCAACCCTACGTTTGTATGTAATAATTATCATATATAATCTTCCAGTTTCGAACTTTTCATTCATTGGGCTTGGCTGCAAATTGATGATCCTGGCAAGTGTTATTCGTACGCCCTTGAAAATAGCAAACAGTCTTGTGATCATTAACTGGGGAACTATATCCTATCGAAGATTCTGTGCGAATCAAAATATTTTTTGTAAATTTTGATTTTCTAATGTGTGGATAATTGTATAATTGGTTCACAGCTTCTTGAAATCCTAAACACTGCGATAAATAGATCAAACAAGGATTATTAAAACCCTTTTGTTTGCTTAACAGGATATGCTTTAGTAGGCAGCATTTCGAATTTAATATTTTTCGAAAGACTAGATTTTGTTATTTTGTAAGATTTCTTTGAGGTGGGCACTGATGTAATGTCGGGGGTGCCATTAAGAACCTGTCAATAAGGATATTTTAGGGGTCATTAAAATGTACTTCGAAGTTTGTATGCTTCAATGGACTTATGCGCCACACTTTCAACTGATCAAAAAGGTCTTCGCTTCATCGCATTTTAATTTAATAAATATCTAAGAATTTTGATAATTATAATTTCATTAAATTATTACCTTAACTGAGCTGGATGATTAAATAAATGCTAATGTAATGGCGGAAGCTAATGAATTAATTAAGTATAAAGTATTACAAATATAAACCTACCCCCAAACCGAATTTTTATCAAGATTTCTCTGGAAAACTTCATGCTAACATCTCACTGAGTTAGAAATGTCAAACTGCATGGATAATTTCAAAAGTTCATGATTTAAATCTGAGGAATTACGTCTTAATTGACATTTCAAGGACACAAAGACTTACAATGGAAAGTATTTTCAAAATGTACCGGTTGATCTTGACTTGACTTTACACTCCGACGGTCATGTTGATCTGGAAGTTAAACCATTCTTACATAAATTTACATCGCTTCATTAAATCAACTAACCGTTATTCAACAGCTAAAGTACAAGTTTCTTGTTAGTTCATCTTATAAACAATCAAATAACCAGAATGTAAAATATTCAAGTATTATAACTTTATGGTAAAAATACGAAAATGAAAGGCTGTATAGGCTGTTAAATTTTACCTCATTGAAGGGAAGACCGTGAGATTTTGTCGTTAACCTGTTTGCAAATTGGTATTCTTTTCCAGCATGGACTTGTCATACTTATTTCTGAAGTTTGTATTCATGGAAAGTTTTTTCTTCAGTTCAGCAAAGAGTCTTGGGTTTGAAACAAGTGCATAGGAGAACGCATCTGACGGCGTAAAGCAATAGAAGAATAGTTTCCTGCCAGTTTATTCTTTACAAGTTTGTTGGGTCTGATAAAAAGAATTGTAAGCAAGTGGGGTTTCTCAATGCCCAAGAAGTAGCTAATTGGATTATTATATCAGTTGTTACATAGAACCTAATCTAATGCAATTGGTCACTTAAAAGCCCCTGAAAAAGGCTAAATCTAAGCTTTATATCGCGATTTTTTATGAAAATTGGTCATCTAAGTAGTGAAAGAGTGATTGATGCAAACGTTCTAAAGTAATCCTTACTTTTATATAACTGGAGCCTGAAATTGCACTCTTTTCTCTTTTATGACATAAAATTGGCTGTTTTATCTCTAAATTCAAAGCTTTTCTGAATAGCAATGATAATTTTGATTAAAATTAATAATTACATATTTTTAATAAACTTTTGATTAGACCAATTTTAGATTTTATTTATAATTCTGACATTCAAAACATCTTTTCAGAGAGACGAATTAACTGTGATTCAGATCCCCTATCGTCATTTGTTTTCTCTTCGCCCAGACAAACAATTTCAACATGATCCTATGTGATCCATACCGTTGAGCATATTTAAAGATTTAAATAATAATTTTTCATACTTATCAATAAGAAAAGGTATTTAAATCAGTTAGTTTTGTGCGTTCAAGTAAAAAGAAGCAAGTTTATATTATAATTCTTACCGTAAGTAGTTAATCTTGTATACAGATAACTAGCCGCACATTTTTCCCATTCTCCTGGCTGTAACTCAGATCCTTCCCATGATTCTCATTTTAATATTATTTCATGATATACGAAGTGTGATCAAAATAAGGGGGTTAATTAGAGTACATATTGCAGGCAGAGCAAGGTATGATGAAAGGATATGTGGGCCTATATGGGCAAGAATGAAAGGTAAAACAAGAAACATAAGGGACTACAGTTTGTGAGGAAGCAATCATCTGTCATAATGGCTACTTCCGTCTAAAGTAACTTGAGTTTGTGCACGCTTCTCGCTTGTCTTTGTGTTTGAAACTGTTTTCCTATTGGCCCGGGAAAATTGTTAGATTCGTTTACTCGAAATTCTTCTCTAGAAAGTGGTGTCTTACAATGTCAGACAGCTGACTACAATCAGTTAAGAAGTGTTTTATGAAACCTCATTTAATTACAACCATTATGAAAGGTTCGGGCTAGACTCCGATCGGTTTGATAGGAGGATCATGACCGACTTGTTTTTGATTTCATAATAACTTACTTAAATGCATAAGTTTGCCCGCGATTTTTACAAAGTTCGGGAAACTGAAGTTTGATCTTATTAAGATATTCATTAATAAACTTCTAAACTTCCCAAATTAGCCAAATTTCGTGCTTTACTCACTAAAAGCTCTGCAAACTGGACTGATGAATCTTTAATTTAGTGGTCAGACAATTTTTTCTTTCTGATACTGAAATGCAAATTCATTCATTATTTATGAATCAATTACTTATACATTATGGAGTCCAGGTCCCTTAATAATATTTTCAACCAAAAATTTCAATGTCAAATTTATTTGATTTGACTTTATGTCATGACACCAGTAGAAATATTGCTACTTTATGACAAAATTTCTCGATTTCATGGGGATTGAGAATGTTGAAATTTGTTTACCTATTTCTATTCAGATCATTGTAACTATCAAATCGTAAAATAACTAAGACAAAATGCTGCAAAAATGCATTTTTTATAATGTAATTGTTTTCTTTTCTATTCGTTGTCAGAGTTTCTAAAATGTCAAGGTCACAATAGTCGTTATTAATAGCCCTGTTAAGGCAAAATTTTTGGAAAGCTGCTGAATTCGAGAAGCAACAGCGTTTTCAAATAAAGATAGAACTTAAGAGAAATAAAGTCAAAAGCACTGAAAGTCTCACCTTTCTTGAACTTTAAGTGTTGTCAGTATTAAAGATCCAAGATTCACATTTTGCTCTTTTAGCCTTCCGGTTCACGGGTAAGTTTTTTAAGATCACGGACCCTTCGATTTAACCAAGTGATTGTTTGCAATACACAAATCTTTTTACCTCTTCTTACAGAGAAAAGCTAGTTGATGATATCTGCAAACGTTTCGAACTATATTTTAAATTATCTGATTACAACATTGATTTGAGCTCTCGCAATAATCAAACATTAAAAATGAGACATTCGCAATTCATAAGCACTTTAAGATTAAGCGTTTAGGTTCCTTACCCGAGATATTCAGTACCTTTCTCTTTCTCTATTTCAAGGGTACAAATTTACACCTCCTCAATGCAAAACCCTTCGGAACAAGTTAACAAACATGCTTGACGGTACATTCCTTGTCTTTGCGTCATAGAAAATAGCTGTTTTTATGAGAGAGGTCATACACTTTTCTTTTCTATGTTGAGAAAAAACATTCAAATAATGATAAAGAAGCGGGCAAGAAAACAGGAACAGGACAGGAAAAATATGATTCGATATCTTGAAGGCAATAATCCTCTGATCAAATTTCACACATACCACAGGTCGATTACCGAGCGTTGTATCCAATTACAGTTGGTTTTTACTTTGTTCAAATTTTAGCGTTGTTTAATGATGCCGTTTGAAATGGATTTCTAATTTTAGTTAAGAAATAAGCATTATTGCTAAAGATTGAATAAGGAAAAACCAAACTTTGGAGATTGAGAAAATAAATGGAACAAATAAAAAATCTTTTTCAAATAACAAAAGAACCATTTTTAAATTTTTTTCATTTAGCTTGGCTCAGTGGGTATATCAATAATTTTTCAACAGCTAAAATGGAAGTTAATAAAAATGATTTGCTAATTATTCTCAATCATTTAAGCCAGTTCCTCATACAATCAATAATTTTCTTTATTTAAGCAGTTTTATAGTAAATTTGTAATAATTTTAACCATATTCTCGTTTGATATTTTGCTCTTCTGATTTATATTTTTTTATAATAATTCAATTAACATTATCACCTTGTTTTGATATGATGACACAGCATCATTAAGCATAATTTAATAAATTTTCATGGTCACTTCTGAATCATTTTGCGCGTTCATTGGATTAAAACAAAATCAACGTAGAAGAATCAAACTTACTTGAATAGTTTAAGCTACACTAATGTACATGTGGGAGTTTCCTGCGTCTTGTTAATTGACTGACATCTGAAACCAAGTTTTTCATAACTTGATTCCTACGTTACTATTTCTTGTCTTTCGTCCTAGCGAAGAGCCTATTTTGTTAAATATTTACTAAAAACTATAAACTACTGCCGGACATTACCAGTATTTTGTAAGAGATCGAATTAAATAAAACAATTTTAAAATTTTCTTTTATCTTCTGTCGATACCAAACACCGTCATCATTTTAATCAGATAATGTACATAGAAAAAGTTCTCAAAATTGCGTTGAATTGCGAAGTTCTCTTTGTTTTGATCTAAAATAAGAAATATGAACCAAAATTTTATTTAGCAATTGAAATTGAAATCAAGATCTTGCCAGAAAATTTGAAGTCACGAAATTAGTTAAATGAATTCACCGAAAGCTAAACAAAATTTTATTTAATTATACGATCAGACACGTTTGGTGGAATAACTTCATAGCTAGGCTCTATCTCAAAATATGCTTGCTTTTAGACAGAGAAAATCTTTTTCCCATGCTGGTGAAACTCCAAAGGAGTATGCTTTTTCACCATTTTTTGCATCAGAAAATACTGAAATTTTCCCTATGTGGACGACTCACTCCTTAATGTACCAACTTGATAAAAAAATAACTAATGAAGCAAAATTTATCGATCAGTTTGTTTGAGTTTATCGGATCACATACAATGAAGCTCCACGTTATCTAAGTGAGGACCGGAAATAATAAGACCCTGCAAGATAAGATTAATATAACGAGTTAAATTGCATGAAGATTGATGATGGATTAAGCTACAGTTACGACACACTGATGCTACTATTCGAGTATACCTGCTTGAATTTTGAATATATCACCATTCTTGTACTAAAATTTACTCAATGATCAAAGCACCTGCCAAAAATAAACAAATATGGCTCTTTTCATAATAAATCATTAAGAAAAATCAACCAACTGCCCTTGACCCTATGTACAAGGACAAATTTTGAGGAGACAGTGTCGTAATTTTATTAGCCGATTTAACCATACGTACAGCCAATCAAATATAGATCTAAAATATACAAAAAATTAATAATAATTCTTTACGAAATGAAGACTTTTTTTTGAGTAAGACTTCAAAATTTTAACAGAGAGACCTACTGAATAAAAGCGCAATGCGTCCAACTTATAAAAATTTATATCGGTTTGAATTAGGCAGAAGATGAATATTTGACCATGATTAAATTAATAAGTAGAGGAAAAACTTCCCACAGTTGGTTTTATTACGTGTGACAGCTCGGGATGTAGGAAACTGCCAGCTCATTGCAGAATTAGGATCCCAAATAATTCAATGTTTTGGGACTGCTCATGAAGCTTAAAGCTTTATTCAAATTTCCTCTACTAGTTCAACTAGAATTCTTGTTGTCTGTTCGACCCAAATCATTAAAGTTCAGCCCATTTGAAATTTAATGCACTTTTTGTCGGTGGTAAAAGCTTGAGTAGGTATTACTGGTGAGCACTGAAATTCTGTTGTTAACCCACCCGTGACCGAATTCACCTACCATTGGGAAATGGCAAACATTTTAGTTACAACGATCAGACCAGATACGGAAATGGAGAGAAATGACAAATGACAAACAGTAATTTGAGCTTGACTTGGCCGAGGCTAAGAAGCCTGACGAGTGTAAAAATCGAAAAAATGAAGAGCGGAAACAAAGAGTATGGGTACGAATGTAATTATTGGGATTCGATTAGAACTATTATAAGTCATACTTATTTCAAATTGTTAGCGTTCGTATTGATTGAATTTAGTCAACTGAAGATCCTATAAGATCATCCCAAATCCTAAATTGAAGTAGCGAACAGTTAATGTTACTATGAGTTGTGAGCTCAGTAATCCATGGGAGGAATTATAAAATTATAATTTTGGATCGTGAAGCAGCAAGCCCTCCTTTGAGTGAATATTCTAAAACGCAAATCAAAAAATGAATAAGGTAAATTGTTTGATGCATCATTTTGATCTCCCTCCTTTTGTCCATCATGAGAAAAAGTAGTTTGTGCTTAAATTTGGAGTTTACCGAAGATATTATAATTACAGTACTTCAAAAGTTGACGACAAGACGTCTTTCTGATGGCATTTAAGCACTATTCGTATCTGTAATTGTTCTCTTAATTAGGTGAGTCAGTTGACCTTTGGGAGAACAAAACACGGCCTCCAAATCTGTGTCATATTTATCAGTAAATAGTTCCTCTTTTCCCTTTCGCAATATTTTTAATCATGATTCAAATTTTTTAGTCAAAAATAAACAAGCATGTTCTTTTTTACAATAAACGTACAATTAAATTTTAAATTTAATGCTAGTAATCCGGAACCATTGAAAAACAGATTAAATTAAACAGAATTGATTTTGGAGATCATTTTACAACTATAAAATGTAGAAATACAACCGGTAATATATATATATATATATAGAGTTACGGAAAAATTTACCTCTTTGTTTATCTTCATGGTTCTCACAAAGATAGCCTAGTTATGGAATTAGCAAGAGTCGAGAGAAATAAATTTCCAATTGGTTGAGACACCTCATCAGCATAAAAGAGGAACTCACTGCTGTTAGTTTTATTGAAGACTCCGTCAGATAACGACAAAGTCTTAATTTTGGTTTACCCCTGAACGAAATTGAGAAAATATGCAAGATAGTCGCCCGAGGGATAAAATACGATTTTAGCGATTAGGCGATATAATAATTATACCGATATATTTGACCTTTATAATGTAGTGGATTTTGGGACCGAATTACTTTTACTTTACTGTCAGTGGGCTAGTAAATGCTCCTAAATTTAATTCAATTATATCTTATTAGTTACTCATATGAGATACTGATTTCACATTAATCAGTACACTTTTGAGTACAGCGGATATGATACAGCATTGAAGGGCAAATTTGAAGAACTAGACGCACTATTATAAAGTCTGTCCCTATATTTAAGATGAGTTTTAATTATTGAAGTAAATTCTCCAGTAACTTCAAATTTTTACGTATCGCATCTTTGTTATGTTAAGGCTGTAAACTGCAGAATGTCGTATGAAACCATTTGTCTTCTCTACCCCTGGAAGAAAAGCAAAACGGATCATTCCTGATTAAGTAATTACGATAAATAAGCATTGAATATCGAAGACAAGCATTTGCTGCAGTATTGAGATCAAATAATAAAATTTGAAGCTTGGAACATAAACTGCGCATTTGGAGAGCATTGAAAACCCAAGTCCAACAAGTAAATAAGGTAGGAACCTTTGGTACCTCGACGTTGCTCTCTGTATCTTTTTGATCCAGTTATTTGATGGTGGATGCTTCTCCCAATTGAAAGTTGTGCAACTTTTGTAATTAATAATAATAGTCATAGATAAGAAAATGAATAAAGATGTAACAGATTAAACGATACTAATTTAATTAGAGTACATATATATTAGTATAGAAAACAATAGTGAAGAATCTCAACTCTAGTCTCTATTGCCAAGTGGAGTTCTCCAAACTTCAAGCCAATTAAAGAAACCACTAGGAAGCCCCACCAATATTTGGCAATTTTGAGCTTATATTTTCATTTCATTATTTTCTGCTCAATCATTCAGAGCGAATTGAGCATTTCAAGTGCAGACAATGCTCTAAGTCACTTGCCTCCATTCAAAGATATCATCTATGTGCATTTTTGATCTTATCTATATTCATATCTTCGTAAAACAGATTGAAGGTGCTCAACACTCTATCCAAATTACAGGTTTAGCATTGTGCAACATCTTTATTTCTCCTTGCGAACTCTCATTAAAACAAAAATTCATGAATGCATGAAGCACTGGACTTCATGAACGTATTAGACTTGAGAAAATTATATTGAACTTAGTTAATTAACTTCATAAAACATTCCACCCTCAATAGAAAGTTTAACAACACTTAACTTGCCTAGAGGGGACGTATTCCAAAGCACTCTTACAAAGAAATCTCATCCCAGTACTTCTCTTGTTAGACAGAATTAACAAGGACAGTTAGATACCACACCTTTGGAAGTGTACAAATGATATCGATTTTGTGACCTTTAATTTTGCAGAAGTACACGTTGATCACTGCGTCACCAAAACGCAATTATCTTTACATGGTTATTACTAATCTAATTATAACGACTTGGTAACTTCTTAACGTAAGTGAAGTTATTAAACTGCAGCACCTTATTATATGTTTTGAAATGCAGTGTATTATCAGTTTGTTTTAGTTGTCAAACGAGAAACTAGCCGTCCACATATGAGATTAGATACCTGATTGCCATCAGCACCTCGTGAAAATAGATTTTTCTTCGCAGAACACAACTACCTTCAATACTATTGCCCTTGAAAATAACCATCGAGCGTAGAAGCTTTAAAATAGTGCTTCAAGCTAAATGAATTACACTTTCAGTCAGCTAATTGCTCTCCAATTCCCTTAGGTGCCATTCTAGGAAACTCTCTAGCAAGTGTATGGCTAAAATTGTCAGGTTTGTATTCATCACTTCTACTTTGTTTATATGAGTAAAATGATCTTCCTTCAGCAAACATTGGCATTATTAGAGGTCACTTGTTAGAAAATTCAGCATCCGTTATTGGCCAGCCAAATATAGAGGACCGACACGTTTAATATAGCCCGATAAGGAGGACTTGGTTTTTCTCTTACGAAAAAAACTAGAGGCTTTTGAGAAACTAAGCTTCTACTTAGACAACTCTAAAATCGCAGGGAACAACCCAAAGTGTGCAAATTGTCTATTCACACCATCTATGTAAAGGAGTAAAGGAAAGTGGAGTTTAAAAGTGGGAGACTATTTTGGCCAAATGAGTTCAATGAATGATGAATGAGTTCAAACGGGAGGAGTGTCCTCTCTCGAGGTCAGTGAAAATCTTTGGTCATGCCTGCTTTTTCATGTTCGTTTGAAGAGCACGTTTTAAAGTGAAGGTAAAAAGAAAAATAATCAATTACAGATAGAAATTCTTTTTTTATATTGAAATTTTTAGACCTGTCTTCTAAAAAATATAAAGTTGGAACAATGCCCACAGTCAAAGGGTTTCTATTAGAAATCTTAAACAAAATTGATTGGATAAACCGTAATATTTTTCAGTCAAATAAGTTCGATTTTTGGTAAGGGAAAACTTTTATATTACAAATTATTACCCTGTGACTAGATTCAAGTTGGCAAGTGTTCAAGTGCCTTGCGAAATGCTTAGTAATGAAAAAGGGCTAAAGTAATACTAATCCCAAGTAAGAATACTTTAGGAGCTAGATCAAAATAGGCTAAGTATCGCCCCAGAGAAGTACTAATTTCTGGTTCATTGCTCATTGACAGTAAGAGTAAAGGTATGAGTCAGTAGGTGCGTAATACTTCGAGAGACTGACAAACACTATGAGTCAGCATCTGATGTCGTAATAACTTTGTGTTTAGCAATTTTCATAGGAATAAATCTGATATCTCAAGGACAACGATATGGAAAAATAAAACAATCGCCACTGGAGTTCCACAGAAATCATTGCTTTTTGGTATCAAAGTCCTCAAATTTCCTTCTATTTAATGCCAGATAGCACCTTTGTCCAATGTTTAACAGCGAATTTAACTTTCCCAATGTCTTTGAGCAAATCAACTTTTCAAAACCATTGAAGAAGTCTTAAATTTAAAACAAACGTCCGTTTAGGAACTGAATGTACGATCTTGCTGGAAAAATTCTCTGACAGCATTATTTTCCAGAAACAATGCTCCATGTCATTGAAAAATAACGAAATACTATGGCCTAAATTAACAGTCTCATGTTTTTAATATTGAGCACAGGTTTATTCTCCCTTAAATTAAAAGAGATTAATTTGGCCTTTCAGGGTGTAAATGAGTGGTTAAATGAATATTTTCCCGATCTCACATACTCGGAGGGCTAACAGAACTGACTAATCTGTTCCGGAGCCGGAATCAGAGCTTGGAAATAAATAAAACAGTAGTTACTTTTGTAAACGTTTTGCAAACTTATTCAATGTTACTAAACACAGTACCTCCTAATTACGCAAAGATCTCGAGACATACGGTACCCTACTAACGACTTTGAATTTCTATTTAAGTTGGCCAGTATAGTTTAAATTTTCGACCGGTTAGTCGGCTGAATGCCTGCAGAGTACGCTGTCTTCTTTAGTCATCCAATACAAATGTACACCAACAATCAATTAAAGTGTGAGGACATATCCAACTAATTTTTCATGTCGTGGGAACGGACGCTTATATAATCCAATCAAAATGTGAGCTGGGATCAAGCATGACTACCAGCCAGCTCAGAAAAGGATATGAATTATGCGAAATATTTACGTGAATGTCAGCGTATTATTCCCGACCATATTTTTGATCAACTCATCAATGACAACCCAACCAACCACGGTCTCCGATCTTAGGGATTATTTAAATCTATCAGGCGGTCATTACCAATGTGTATATCCAGTTACTGTGGAATGCAACCAAAGCTTAGGTCTCCACACTTTTCAGCTGCTAACACTGAGCTGTTATTTCTGGTCACATTCCGGAACCGCTAGATTACCGGCCTCAAAGCAATCGAAGACATTTACTCTTTAAATACAGATGGAGGAACAGAATTTATCAAGTAGCTCATCGACAGGAAGATTGTTTAGGGCCTATTTTGCGTCTTGAATTTAATCAAGGGTACAAAAACCCTAAATATTGATGACAACGTGGAAATATGAGTGATAATGCAAAGTGTTATTGGCTATAGATAACTTGATTCAAATGAAACTTACAAAATTGTGTAACATCCCATAGTTATATGAAATATGATCAATGCAGTGGAAGACATTATGGAACGGAGTATTAAATTTATATTTTCAATGAAATTTACATGGAAATTATTACGTCCTCCTCATTGTTCACTTAGCACATTTGATAAAGTCATAATCATTTCACATACAATATAGTTTTCAATAGAAAATTACTGAAGAGATAAAATTCTTCATTCTGGCACAAAAAATTTATGGACAAACTCTAAATTTTGGTATGCAGGAATTCCATCCCGAAGCAACCAGCATTTTACGATTAAAGAGTTGGTCTTTGATATGATTCATTGATACGTCCTTGAAATGTGACAATCTCTCAGGGACAGTCGTTGTGAAAAGTATCAGATTGTTATTTGTATCTTAAAAATACAGGAACAATTTAGTTCAATTAATAATAGAGGAATGCACATATTTCAAATCACACAGATTTAGAGCTTTTATGACGGCTCAACTCAAACCTTCATGCTTAAGTTCCTAGATAAGAGCTGATGCTGTTTAACTACTTTTCACTTTATCACTTTTGCCCTGGAGAGACTTACCACCTAACTGTAGATACGTCCCGTAAATGATCTTATTTTAAAAATAACAGACAAATCAGTATTAGGCCGACTTCTATGCAAGCTTGAGAATCAAAGCCATTATCACTAGAAGCCATTCTAAAATTGAAGAAGGCTAATTAATTATGTCTCGCGTATAGAAATTGGAGAGTGGAGTAGCATTCTCTCCTACAAAATGCGAATTTAAAAATTTTTTAAATCTCTTAATCTCTCCAAACAAAGTGGGACTTTTAAGTTCACTGATATATTTATAAAACGAAATCCTCTACTGAAAGATGATGGTTCATTTTATTTACGAATTTAGGAAATATTCTTCTTTTTTAAAATACATGGCTTTAGTCGAGAAATAATGACCATGATAAACAAAAGATCTTGAAATGAAAACTGCTAACTATTTTCTCCTTGAAAAATTTCAATATTTCTTATTTTCCTGCAAAATTGGCGCTGCAAAAAGTTCTGGAGTTCAATAAATTTAACACTTCATTTATTCAGCTATTATATTCTCAAGAATTGATCGAAAAAATAAAATTACGAATATATATACATATTTATGGTTATAATATATCAGCGTTATATCACGCGGTAGATCAAATTTCTCTTTCAATAAGTAAACGATGATGAAGTAAGGGAGGATTTAGTGATTTACAACTAAAGTAAATTAACTTCATAATCTTCTTTAACTAGAAATCAAGCATAAATGACAAGTTACACACAGACAAACGTATATATGCTTATGTATATATAATTGTGCTCACTAAATAGTACTGGACCCTGATAATTTGGCAAAAAGTAGAGAACGGTGTGGAAACTCTAAGCCTTTTCATTTATTTCTTCAACAATGTTTATTAAAATTAAGGTCTTTTCACTGAAATTGATAATTGAAGGTTAATGGGTGCTTATCAGGGCAGCAAGAGCAGCATCTCCGGCATGTACATTACTCAATCAGGGATCAATCACGAACTTCACGTCCTTGCGGTAAGTTTATTGGTGCTATTGATATTGTCCCGTCTTTCAATTTCTTTTTAGAAAATAAATCCATTATGTGGATGAGAAACGGTAAGTTGAATTAAGCGGAAAAATTAGTGTACGTACTCAAACACCTTTGTAATTAATATGGACCTTATGGAGTAAAAGTTGAAAACAGGAAGCTAATTAATTTGACAAGAAATAAGGTTGGAGCTAAAATAAATCTAATTGTAACTAGCTATTTTAAGAAGCCCTGTCAATTAAGTAAGTCATTCACGGGATGAAATGACTAAAGTCCATCAATGAGCTCATGTCAGATTCAGCTAAAAATAATTCATTTCTCCATTAAGGTGTCATCTTTTTGTAATTAACAATGGAGATATAACACCGGAAAAGTTACTTAAAGTTATCATTTGAAGAAGTCAGTTAAAGTGGTCGCACATTTGCAATGACTTTAATGGAGCTCAGAAAGCGCTCCCATTTATTGATGGATGAATTAGCAAGGTTCTACATTCCTTATGCTCTGAAGACGGAGGGGTAAGGTGATATACAACTGTAGAAATGAATAAAATTTCTCCAATTATCATAATCTCCCTGTTTGGAAAGGAGTGAATGCAAAAAAACGTCATTTGTTGGTGACTGGTATAGCATGCTCGACATTGAGTACGGGTAAATTTGTGCCACAGAATAAAGCACATTTAGGCTAATAGAGAAGAAATTTACATGGAGGTAGCAAACGCTCTTGGGTCATGTCTAAGGTCTTCAACCGTCCTAAGCGGACACAAACCGACTAAAACATGAGAGATGGTTCAAAAGGAATTATCGTCAAACCGTTAAGGAGGAAAATTAGACCAAGCAAATTCTATTGATAATACTTAGATTCAGAATATGGAAATAAATTTACTTCGTAAGTGAACGAAATCAGAAAAAAGATGAGTGTTAAAATACCAAATAGAAAGAAAATTTTATTTATTAAATAAAAAATTGCACCACAAATTATTTCGATTATTATATATAACTTAAATTACCCAAGATAACTTTATGATTGGAGGGAGTAATTTCAGCCAATGAGAAGGCAGATAAACTGATGCTTCTCAAAGGCGTTATTACACCGGCACAGAGTGGTCAGTTCTCTTGAGTAACAGTTTGCAAGTAACTAAATGGCGACCTCAGGTATTTGTACCTCCAGATGATGCGTCATCCCACGATAGCAGATAACTTCAGTAAATATATTCTGCTATTCGTTTGTTGTTGTCAATTCTTGTTTGGTCTTCGAGCACCACCAAATATGGACCCCTTGGCTGTTATTCAACACCCAAGTGAGCCAACTTAATTATGATTACAAAATACTTTCTCATTCCTTCAAAAGCACACAATAAATTTGGGAAAAAATTTCCGCTTTTATCATTTATTGAATAAATATGCTCTATTTATGCGATTTTATTAAATTTATCATATATTTTTTTTCCTTTTTATGACAGATAAATGTAATTGCAATGAAAGTAACCGATTTTATAGGCGTAAGGTTTTAATTAGCTTCCAGATTTTAATTTAAAAATACGGTCAACTTGAGATATTAAGTGGCCGTTGGCAGTGAATTTCGTGAGCGAAGGCAAAATGTTAAAAAGCTTTCGACGTATTAATCTAGTAGATCACGAAATATATCAAAACAACTCATTAAATAAATAATTTTGAAACATATTTAAAACTTTATGATATACAGTTTGCAATTTGGATTTTTGATTATGATTAACCACTTCCCGCTTTATTTATTTTTAAAAATTTCCACAATAAGAAAAACTTTTAAATAAATATATTTTAAAGTTGATTTCTTTTAGATTAACATTTCATAACGGTAGGATTTCGTGATTATTTCTTCGACGCAGGGACATAAATTTTCATTTTAACAAATCTACTTAGTGCAACTTCTTTGTAAAAATCACAATACCAAAGACCTATCTTTCTGTTTTATAAATAATGGAATTCAATTAATTCCCAAGGCAGGTTCGGGTAAATTTTTCCTTGTGCTAAAAAGATACAGGGAGAAAATTCCTGAATTATTCAAAAGAACACTTTTGACAGATCTTGTCCCTGAAAATTGCCAGAAGAAACTGCTTAAAGATACTCGAGCATATATGGCAAAAAGCTTACTTTGCTTTATTGGTAGAAGTCCATTCCATAATTCCGAAGTTTTACTTCTTCGTCAAAAGAGGTGATAAACCACTGTCCGTATTATTTGTGTTATAATGATTTAAAACATGAATTTACTATTTTGAAATTCCAGATTGTCGGAGTTATACGTTTTCAAGTACAAAGCGACTGCATGGAGTTTTCAAATCACCGAATTATCCCTCATCTTATCCTCCAGAAACCGAGTGCATTGTCTATTTATTTCAAGGACTTCCTTCACAGATTGTACAGATATCCTTCCTCACTGTTAATCTAAGTCCTCCAAGAATGGACGTGTAAGCGAAATTTGATTATTTTAAGCATTATTTTCTTACAATAAAAATTTACAAATGAAATCGAATTGCCTAACTTTAAGATGCTTCGATTACGTCGCGATTCTTCCAAGTAACATTTCAAGTTTGATGAACCTGGCATCAGCGTCGAATTCAAACTCACCCCAACACTATGTAGAGGCACCCACCGTAATATGTGGATCTTTATCAATGCAGAAAAGGAAGACCTTTTACTCGGAGAATAATACTCTTCTGTTAGTTTTCCACACATCTACTCGATCATCGCTTGAGAAATCCGCATTAATGTCGGGATTTCAAGGAAATTTCTTATTTCTTAATTCTAGTAAGTTGTTTCATTATACTACTTGATTATTTATATAACTTATCAAGGCATAAATGTTTCTTTTACATAAAGATGATTTTTAAAAACACTCACTCCAGACAGTGAGTGATTTGTGATTGGTTCCCCAACTTACTAGAGCAGGCAGATAGCTATGGGCTCCTTTTTGTTCGTAGCGGATTTTTAATAAAAATGCACCCATACTGAGATTACAAAAAGCCGGTCAAAAATGGAAAAAGAATTGATTACAGTTTTGTTTAATGAAAACGTCCGCACAGAAAGATTATTTGCAAAATTGAAATAATTTTGTATTTAATAAATTTTTAATATTGGAAGACAAAATATGCTAATCACGCTTAAGGAGTGAGTTAGATTAGTTGAGCAAATCCAATTTTATGAGAGGGACAAATTTATTAATAGCAATCTAAATACGTTCACCTGATTTTATTCCAAAGAGAGCCTTAGATTAAATCGCTTGATTAATTTTGTGAAAATTGCATGATTTTATCTCTTATAAATTCCATTTAATTAATATTTTAACTGTGGCAAACACCACGCTCTGTCTTCTAATTTTCAGCTATAAATAGATGAACATTTCCAGATTAACTAGACTGGCTCTCCTCTGATCCAAAATGCCCAAAGAAAATTTTGGCTAAATTTATTCCTGCAAGCATAATTTCCTATTAAAATATTAAAAAGGACGCCAGTATTGGTCTGGACCATTTTAAAAGGCAAACAAAAAGAAACTGGCTCATTTTATTTAAAAAACCATTTTTAGGAATATCATTTTAGAGTATATGATTAAATAAAAGACCGTATCTAGTGTCAAAGTATTAAGAATCATCAGAGTTAGTACAGGCGAGTTCATTTACAAATGAGAAAAAATACATCTTTTTGTAAATAAGTGGAAAAGGGACGGCGCAACTTCTGTATTTGTGCAATATATATTAATTATGTTTAAAATTATATTAAAAGTTATTCAGGTCTTTCGAAATGCTATTAATATCGCATATTATGACTTTAAGTACCTCTTACAAGAGATCATGTAACTAACTACGACAGAAAAGCATAACATGGAGAGGAACTGGAGTATTCCTTCTCAAAGGTATTCAAAATTAGGAAGAAATTTTTATTAACGACTGATTTTTTTCTCCTAATAAAAAAATTGGCCAAAATTTTAAGTCAGTTTACGAAATCGTCACGATTTTCATAAATACACTCGACTTGACACAAAAACTTAGTTGCCATGAAAGTTGAATTTGCTGTTCTTTTTCCCATTAGCCTATAAAAAGCTAATTTAAAGTTTTTTTAATTATTTTTTAATAGCTATTATGAATAATTCAAAAGTGTCTACTTAGTTTTAATCGAATATTACGAGTAATTAAACTCAACAAAATAAATGGCGCGCCCAAAATGCAAATCAATTCGGTATTGACATTTTAGTTAAGAGGTCAAAAAGTTCGTCTTTAGATTGATGTATTTTTTTAAAAAAAGTATTCCTTCCCTTCACGTTAATATGAGTCCCATAGGCAGATATAAGAACGTCTTAATTTGTTCCTAAAATCTGAAACTAAGTCAATAAAAATATTCACTTGAATTTTTAAATAAATTTTTATAATAAATAGTTTGATTAGACCATTCAAACAAACTTTTTATATTATAAAAGTATTATTTAAACAGTGTTATTTCAGTTGATTCAAAATGGTGAATATACATTCAGGCAGCCAAACTCATTAGGACTTTATAATGTCTCTGTAAATGAACAAAATAAGGAGTGTTTAAATAAGAATGAGAAATTTCTCCCATGGCAATCATGGTCCATTTAAAGTTGGGAAACGACATCTCAAGGAAGTAAGTAATCATATTTTGTAATAAAAACATGGCTACAATTTTTCAGCAGTGGCACAAATGGCAGCAGAGATAACATCAGAAAAATAGTATAGATATGAGGAAACATAAGTTATGTAAAATCTCCACCGGGTACTAATATTTAACAAAATGCACTCAGGCGTCCCAGAGGCGATTAAATACTCCACCCGCACAAAAAACGAGGTGATCAAGCGACATCCAATTAGATATTACATTCTGAAAATGATCAAAGATTAAAAAACAAGTCCAAGTTATTTTTTAGGATAAATAAACACAATACACCCCGTTCTGAAAACATATCAATATATATTTATTAGTTAAAATACCAGCTAATGTATATTTTCATAATTATTATACAAATTAAAACTATCAGCTAGATCTGATGCGTCTTACGCACTTATTATTTGCTTAATGGTCTGTGTATGATTATCAAACCGTGTTTTCATAGTGTTGTTTTACATACATTCCCGTAAATAATGTTCTGATAAACAAATACCTTCCTTTATTAGTTGCATTTTATTTCTTCTAGCTAATTTTCGAGTAGACGGTGATCGATTACCAAACACAAAATGCTCCTACGCCATTCGAAACACATCCTCCCGACGTTTTGTAACAGGAGGCAGGATAGTATCGCCTCGATTTCCAAATAACTACCCACCGAATATTCGATGCACCTATACTTTTATGGGAAGAAGCGATGACCGAGTCGTTATGTCAATCACATCACTTCGTCTCAGTCATCGCGACCTGTCAAATCCTACTAACTCAACTGACAAGAGGTGGGCCACCAAAATTTATGCACCTTGAATAGCAGTATTTTGCATTGATTTGAGATATTAAATCGAGTTATATTTCTATTTCAACTAGTTGCACAAAAGAAAAATGGTGAAATTACAAAAATTCATTCACCATATTGTAAAAAAAGCTTAGTATGACAAAGTTTCCTTTGGCACGGATTTTAAAAATTAATTTGGCGCTAGTTTCACTCAACTATTTACAAATTAAATCAACTTAATATCAAGTCCGTTTAAACATATCTGAAAGCGGTTTTATTTATTTTAAATATTGACAATTAACAAAAGAATATAAGATTTTGATTAATTTCATACATTAAAGAGGAAATAATAAGCCATATTTGGAATTGGTGAATGAAAACGGATAAATTTCATTCAAAAATAATTGATTTAACGATGTATTGTTAATTGCTGATAAAATTTACATATTTGATGAAATGTGCTACCTTGGATAATTTTGGAGTAAGGCGTACCATTAAGACAATTACGTATTATTAATGAATCTGGGATTTGTGGCTGTTATGGAGGCTAATTAGTAGCAGGTACACATTATTAACCATCTCTGGCAAATTTGCGATGCCGAAAGCAAAAAGAATTTTGGTTTCCCAACAAGCATTGGCTAGATTAATTTTTTTCAGAATGTGTGAGATCTTGTTTTAGGAAGAAAAGGTTCTTTATTCAAAAATGGAAGCTAATATGTTTTTTGATATTTCTAACACGCCAATTTCTATTGTTTCTCAAAATTCTTCAAAAAATTTGACTCAATTTTGGATTGTACCAGCCTTTCTCAAGGTACTTCCTAACACAACTTCTGTTGGGGCTGTCAACGATAACATAAAGTTGCACCCATCAGTTGCAGATAGTGTAAAATTAACGAAGCTTACATAGTATGAAAACTTCCCTGCCTACAGTCGTTCCAGCTCGACTATCTCCAAGTCAGCCGCCACCACGTAGCATCCAGTTTCGAAATCCTGTCTGCTTGGTCACCAAAAAAATCAAATATTCCGCCTAATGGGGCGTATTGAAGGTCATCGTACCTTTGCCTCCCCAGGAGTTCATAAATCTTCTACCAGGATTTGGTTTCAAAAATATCATGGTGAGTACAACCACATTCGAGTTAAACCAAAGCTCCTTTTCTTTCCTAAGCAATAGGCGCCAGTGGATGAAAAATGCAATGCTAAAACTATTTCTCTCAAAATTCGAACAGCATCAAAAGAGGTTGCACAAAATGCAGCCGAGGGCACACTTCCCTAACATCAGGATCTTATAAGCTCTTGAACTGATGTTCCTTGATCTCACATTGATTCCATTCTTGTTGAGCCCATCTGATAAATTTTGTATCTAACACTGGCTGATCTGTATTCAAAGTGCTCTGACGTTGTAACCATTAATTCTTCCACAACCGATATTGTAATTAACAGCCTCCGTCAAATATTTGCTAATCATGTTGTATCTTTTATCAAATGAGAACTTCTGCCGTGATCTTAATGCTTCCCATTTACGATCTCCATCTAATCTCGATAATCTGGATGTACGACATATTGACAATGTGAAATGTCAACTTCTCGTGTCACAAAGGGTGGAGGTAGCGGGAGAGACTTCTAAATTTTTACAGTTTAGGCACCAGACAACACCTTATGTTGGTGTCCAACTCTGGATGCGCCATCGTAACATCTTCGATCTTGGTGCAAAATCCTATTTTCTGAGCAGAAGACAGATCCAACGCTTAAGCATTTGGATAAGAAACAATTACCGGGAGATGTTGGATAAAACATATAATCTTCATTCAAGAAAAATTAAATTAACAAGTTATTGTCAATTACTGATGAAAGTTGCATATTTCCTAATACATGCCAAATTGAAGGGTCGTTGCTTTGCATGATTCCGGATTAAAGCCCACCATTAAGGTAAATACGTGCTATAATTTAATTCTGATATTTGTGACTATTTTAAAGACTAACAAGGTTATAATAGTAAGCTACGAGATACCACTTTATATCAAAATATTTTTTCTCTAATGTGTTTAAGCTCATTTTGAATTTTATATTTGAAATTCTTCTTGAAATTTTATTATAGATAGATTTTCAGAACATTTCATTAAAAAATAGGACATAAATTATGATTTCTTTCAAAAGGATTATTTTTATAATTATACAGTAAGACCTTGAAATTTGAATGATGTGACTGGATGAAGTCAGTCACAGTCTTCACCCAGTGACTGTGCTAATGCAAATGTATGAAACAAAACTGTTTGAATTTCTGTTGCTCGTATAAATTTGCCGAGATTCGCGTAGAGGAGTTCAGCAAGTTTGACCATGAAATAACTTGAAGGCAGGAATAAATATTATAGATTTAAGCGTCCATCTTCCTGTAGATGGCTCCGCTGTTTGCAATTTAAGACAGTTTTACTGAAAATGAATGAAGTGGGTATGCAGTGATTTAATTTTTTATCTACGTTATATATTTTTGCGATTTATTTATCAATTTTTACTACGTCTGATGCTTAATTGACTCCATTGCGTAAGTAGGTGAGCTCTCAGTCAAGTTTTTGTTTTGTGTTAGTTACCTTCTTGAAATTTCGAGGGGTTTTGATTATCTTTCCATCTTTTAGCAATATTTTCTATGATAAAACATCATGAATTTCACAATAAGTCTGTATTGTGCGAAATAATTTTTTTTTGTGTCTTTTGAAATGCACGCCATTTTAAGTCGGTGACGAATTAAATTCAAGTTTAAAATCGAGAGGCAACATGGCCGCCTATTGAGATGTTTCAATAATTAATTTCATAGAGTTACCTTGTTATACACAATGATATTTGAGGAAAAAATAATGCATAAATGTTGCATTTTTTATCTGTCATAAATAAAAGAAAGCATTCAAATTGCCAGATTAGGTTGTTTTTTACAAAAAATAACACATTTTACAAAAGGGGAAAAATAATATTTGGTAATTAATTTAGTCTGTAATAATCATTACCTCCGCGCATATAAAATAGGTACTTTTTATTAAACGGACCGTGTTAACTGACTACTCCATTCAAGTGTCGATTTCTTTTTCAATCAGAAATAACCGTCAGATTGTCTGAACCCCCCAAATTCAAACTCCTTTTGACGCATTTTATAGCAGATCACTTCCAGACATTTCGCATTGATTATGTTGCATTTTTTGTTGGAAAGTACGTATACTCGCTCAATTAATTATTTATGATAAACATAAAGGGAACAAAAGTCTGTGATTGATGAGGTAGTAATTACTTGGAAGTGGATGAATTTTAAATCTCCTGGATAAAAAAAGAAACTCTATTGTAAACAGGAAGCATTCCATTAAATTTTTTTGAAATAACGCCTGTGACGGTGAGAGAGCAAAAGAATTCGAATTGAATTTAACAGCTAATCGGTAAAATTTTGTGTGCTACATTGTCTAGAATTTCCCTAATAACAGTTGTTCTGAAATTCAATTTAGTGAATTCTAAACATTAGTTTGCTATAAATTTATTTTAAAGAGCCCTATTTTAACATTTATTTTGAAGAGGAAAATGACTTGGGGCTCATATTGGTCGAGAACGTATTTATTTACAAAAGAGTAGCTAATATAACGTTTGGAAATATTGTCTTAATACAGTCCAGACTGGCCTTTCAGAGATAAACTTTGAATAATATACGCTAGGTTCACCTTTTATGTTTAATTGAATTAAATAATCTGATCGATTAATTTAATTACTTCCTTTATAATCATATCAAAATAGTATTCTGTCCCCGGGTGATATAGCTTTCTCTGTAATATTTAATGAAACATAAAGAGTCTGTGACAAGAGAGATTTTTGTGGATAATATCTGTATTTGATGCACTTTGTCATTTGACTTAAGTACTATACGTAACAGAATCAGAGAAAGATTTCGTATAAAATGAAGCGCATTCAAATGAGGGCCAATTAAGATGATTGCGAAAGAAGTCCAAGATTAATGATGGTTGATACTGCTTTTGACGGAACTCCAATATTCTAACTTTTGTAGAATTTGTTATTTCTCTCCAGCTTCACTATACCTCTAGAGAGAATTAATCATGTCGGATTGGCTTAGTCTATAAATTGGGTCAATTCAACTGACCTCTATCTTATTTTCTCCTTGAATCATCAGTTGTCGGACAAATTTTTATATTTCTCATAAAAGTTACCTAAGATTTTTCATTTATTATTTCATTTACGGATCCGTTCACAAAAATTCAACCGACCATCAGTCACTTTGTATCAAGGTAAAAATATCCCATCGGACCCGCCCATTTAACGCCTCATTGCAAATGCTTTGTTTGTTTGAAGCTGGTAAGAATAAAATTTTATGCACATGCACTTTGATTTATGAGGTGACTGAAACAAAAAAACCGGTCATTCCGTTCATTTCTCATTCCCTAATCCTCCGTTTCTAAACTGGGTGTGAATATTTCATCCTCGCATTTATTTGAACCTCCTCGACAGCTCCATCTTCGCAGATTTAACTGGCTTACTCGATTCTTATTGGAGTCATATTATCGAGAGCATGAAATTAATTAGATGAGAAATCAATAAAGGATGAGTCGATTGTAGATACCTAATAACTGAACAGTGGAGATAATGCTACTCACGAAAATGATAAGTAGTATACTCATTATTAAGAGAGTAAAAGCAAATAGTTATTTTCAGTGTGAAGTATTACAAGGGAAATTTTACAAACCAATTACACATAATAAAATTTGATTAAATTATGCGTATCATTTTACATTTTAGGATGAGGTCAGAAGGTGGCTGACCATTTTACTAAACAAATTTTTAGAAAAACCCAAATTATTTTGTAAATTTAACTTTGTGAAAAGTGACGTAGATTTTTGCTGTTGTTTGAACAAATTAAATGAATCTAAATTTTCATTTTCCTTTTGAACACTGACATTTAATATGAATTATTTTTCGTTACGGTGGCATCAGTTATAATCTTCTATTGCATCCAAAATGCATGGCATAACATCAACCAACTTAATCTAGGGAAACCCAATCAGGTGGAAATTTCTAATTCATCCTTACTCACCGTCACATTATGAATTTTAAAATTAACTAAATAAAAAATGCCGTGATTTATAATTGATTTTGAAAATTTTAATATCAACCATTTTTACCTGGGACTCTTTAAATTTCAAAATTATCAACTTTGCTATTCTGAATAAATTTAAAGTTACTGCAAAGTTGAAGCGCCTTATTGTGCGATCACATACATGCCTCTTACCAGTTCATGTTTATGTAATCTCATCAAAAGTCAACGTTATTTACGCTTATGATCCAGGAAGTATACGTGCACGCAAACACAGGCTGGGTAATACCCTAAGACCCAATGTCATTTTTACAAAGCATTACCTCTTTGAAAATATTAGTTGTAATGTAGTAGTGGCACAAAATTACAGATGTATGAGTTTTAAAGATGATCTTAATATGAATAAATAATAGAATAGAGTTTACAAAGACGGATCCAAAGAGTTATTATGCCCGCAAACCTCGAAGGGAATTACGTTATCGTGGATATAATATTCGTTTTGATCAGTCAAAGAAAATTTCTTCTTGATCGGTAATGAAAGGCGATTATGAAGTATGCTACTTACCGCTTTCTCTCATTGGCCATTTAAATTGAGGAGACTTTGGAATCATAGTTGCTAAAATGATGTAATTTAGATTTCGTCGTCATGTGTTAGTTCTTGATATTCTGTAATGATCAATAACTTTAATCTATCATTGAAATAATAATTTAATTTTGATTTTTATCGTCGGGGAATACTTTAAAAAGTGATTATTGTGACTTGTGATATTTATTTGCCTTCTTTTCATAAAATGATATGCTGAGGTAAAATTCTGCATTGCAGGCCAAATCATTAAAAACGATACGGTCACCATTTTAAACTAAAACAAGGTGCACACATTGTAATTAAAATGTCAAATATGACATAAAGTAATCAAAATGCATACTACAATATAGATGTCAACATTTAGTCAAACTATCCCACAATAAGAATCATAATCTGGGTATTCTCCAGCCAATTGGAGTTTAATTACAGAATACGAAGACATCTCTTCAAAATTTTTAACAGATTACATTTTTGATTAAATTAATCCCCTTTTCTGTTTTAATTCAGCTGCATTTTCGAAACAGTACCTGAATCAAGTTTTGATAGAATCTTGGTGCACACGTTACCTCATGACTCGTGGAGAGATTCAATCCTTCTCTCTCGTATCTGTGGAACTCTCTCTTCCTTCCAAGTTATCTCTAATGGACCAAATCTCATGTTAACATTCCTTTCACTTCCGTTTCGACCAAAAGAAGGTGGCTATTTAATAGAGTTTGCATTTGTCAAAAAATCGACAGTCAGTCCTCAGGTTCAATCTACTACAGATGGAGTCATTTTTGAACAAGGAGCGTTGAGGGAAAGTGTGAAGGAGATTTATGAGTATTTGCATAATGTACAGAAAGTAAATCATCCCGAAGATGAAGCTGGTAAGTTTTCGTGCTTTTCAGTTTGACGGATTTGTTGAAAAGTAATTAGGGACTTACAAGCAAATTGATACATCTAGGAAAAATAGACATAACTCCATCCTCTCCGATTCTGGCGTTTTTTAATATTTTTGCTAAACAATATGTTATTAATTATATTTTATGTTAGCATTACTTGATTGACACAAATTAATTCTAGGAGCATCCTTGAATCTTCAGCACTAGCTGCTTTACCCGCTAAATATACTTCGAGCCATCGTAAACATAGTAAAAAAAGCAATAGCTTTCTGTTTTTGCTTTGAAAAACGATTTAATCAAGTTATATTATAAGGTTTATTGGTTTAAAAATATTTGCTATTATCGCCATAAAGAATTTACCAATTTTAATTACGGGGGCAACTGACCTCAAATAAGATAAATTTGAGAAGAGATAAAGGGGGGTGGGGAGGGAGTTGAAGAAAAAATACGGAAACCAACGTCAAGGAATTAGACAATCTCACTTAATTTTATTTTATAACTTGAGATATTCAACTTTTACTAAATGAGCAACTCACGTTCCAAAATTCATCCTTTGAATTGTACCAAATGCTCGATTACAATATTGTGAACTCATTGGCTGATATCATTTGATCTGTAAGGGTCGGTCAATTAGCTTCATTTTTCCAATGATCGAGTACGCAAATAATCTTATAAGTAGGTTCTCAGACCCATAATTTTAACATAGCCAAGATGAGATAAAACTTTCCAGTTAACGGAATTCAAAAAAATAATAAATCATAGTATTTAAATATTCAATAACAGTTAAGTTTAATTATAAAGAGCAGTTAAAGCATACAACTGATAGGGCATTATCTTCAATGCCTTGTACCTCTCCAGATGAGCTTCAAAATTGACGAAAGGTTGCCAGCAAGATCTTAAAACTGCATAAATTGCTATATAAATAATATTTTGACATGAGCATCGCCAGAGAGGGTAAGTTATTTTTCTAGTTTGCGTTCAGTAGGATCTAGATCATTTAAATCTAGCCTAATTTAATGAAAAAGAAGCATAAATGAGCAGCTTGATTGGCGTATAAGAGTAAGATAGTTTACGAAAAAATGTTGAAAGAGAACCGACCATGAGTAGGGCAAAAACGGTTCTGAAAAGTGACAAGAATGTCCAAATTTGGAGCTTCAGATAAAATGACATTTATACCGACAATTTTTTAGCTCCTTATTATAATTATTTTGGCCATATATATTATTTGTTCTTTACAGAAAGGGAAAACTCTCCTGGATCGGGAAACGCAAATATCTTTAATAGTGATTCAGCCATTTCTCAACAGACTTGCAATGCTCCTGAGATATTTGATTCCATAATTGACTCAAATAATGCTGAAGAAGGTGTCATCACATCTCCCAATTTCCCCGACATTTATCCCAAATGCGTCAATGCAAAATTTTACTTCAGAGGTCGTTCCGGCCAAAGAGTGTTTTTGAAGTTTGTTTTACTTGAGCTGGGAGACCATGAGCAGTAAGTTTGATTTTCAGAAAAGTATCTAATATACACTTATTTTTATGAACCCCCTAAGACCTATTTTAATAAAGTTTAATTTAATTTTATTGTCTATATTTTAACTTTAAATAAACATTCAACTTAAATTGGAGGGTAAAATTTAAAACACTAAAACAAAATATTAACAAAATAATTTAATCTTGTTTTTAATTTAATTTAGTAAGCAATATTGCCAGTTCAAACAGTCAATTTTTAGATTTATCTGAACTTAAAAACTATAACACTTACTTTTTTAATTAATTAACGAATGCGTAAATTGTATTTTTAATTTAGTTCAAAGGGAACATTT
Source organism: Hymenolepis diminuta (assembly GCA_900708905.1). Classification (NCBI taxonomy): domain Eukaryota; kingdom Metazoa; phylum Platyhelminthes; class Cestoda; order Cyclophyllidea; family Hymenolepididae; genus Hymenolepis; species Hymenolepis diminuta. The sequence goes on along the minus strand of CAADRB010000013.1, from coordinate 1,162,436 downwards.
TTTATTAAAACATGATTCAAACAACTGAAAAGAAAATTTTTCTCCTCTATTTAACTGCCTAATGTTGAAGACGTGGAAACGCTATCCATTAGGATTTAAAACTATATAATATTTTCATTGTGGCTCAGAAGTGAAATTTTCATTGTTTAAGCTCTGTTGTTTTGTATCCCAGAGGAATCCGCTGAGCGAGTCCATCACTTGTCTTGGTTCCGTGCAAGCACAAGATCGATCTACTTGTTGTGTTAAATGACCATTAAGTTTATTCCGATCAGACGTGATTGGCACTATTGTGGAAAGAGTGTTAGAGAAAATTGGCTCTACAAAGATCTCAATAAGTTTTGCATTTATTTTGACTGACAAACGGAGACATTTCGAATGCATTGGAGTATCACAATGTTGTGAGCTATATTTTATGGCGCTGTCCAATTAGAAATAACCTTTAACTCTAGACAAGTAAGAGCTTTTGGATACTACTTTTTCGCGTAAGCAAGTAATCCTATTCTGGGCTTCATTTACACAGTGTTCTTGATATTCGTCTCTCAATTCATACTTAAATGCAACCTATATGAAATATGCCAACGACTCCCTTGCAGCTTTAAAATAATAGAAAATAATCCGCTAGACATCAGCAAATATGATGTATCCAAGGGTCTACATACGACTCTTTCAAGTTCAAGTTAGACTTGATCTTTTCAAAAACAAGTTGCAATGTACGGTTGAGGGAAAAATTTCTTCCAATGAAACACACTCGATAGTTCGTTATATTTAAGAGGTGCAGAGTGCGTTTCAGGGTGTAGGCTTTTGATCCTGTTATAGATGTTTCAGAAGCGTTTTAGGTCAGTCAAACGCCTTGCTATTGCTCAGAAAGAAAACTCATCAAACGTCTTTTCAGATACATTAAGTTCTAGGTACAAGGGTTGTCTTGATTAATAGTATCTCGATTAAGCTTTCTAACTTCTCTTATTTACGTTGTTTCCTTCAAGCTTTATTTTGTTTAAAAGCACTAGTATTGTGGTCCTTAATAATTTATCTTAGATAAAATTCAATTTAACTGATGAAAAGAATTTAAAATCAATGCCAAGTTCTAATGATTATTTACAATAATTTAATTACAATTTGCTTTTATGATTGAGGATTTTCTTAACGTTTAAAAATAAATAGAAGCCAAAAACATTAACTGGCCTATCTTTTATTCTAGATGCAATGAAGGAAATGGGGATAGATTGAGTTTCTATGATGGTCCTTCTACAGATATGTCAGTCCACATGAGTGTATGCGGAAGTCGACATTCAGTTTTTCAACCCAAGGAAAGTGGCCACAGTAGCCCAGCACAGTACTTCTCAATAGCCTCTTCTGGCAATCACTTTGCTATGCTCTTCACATCAGATGAGTTTGTTGGAAAATATGAATTTGGTTTCCGCTTGGAGTATAAGTTCCAAAATGTGTTAAGTTGGAACACCTCAGCAAGTCAAAAGACGACGTCTGAAAAAGCAAAGCCAAAGAAAAAGGAGAGGGTCGTATATTTTAATTACAACCACGCAATCTTTTCAACGAGCTCAGCGTCTGGTTTTCAGTCCTGGGCGGTACAATTATATATATATATTGGTAGGCTTATATTTTATTCACTTTAAGTTCAGATAGTAAGAGTAACAAAGCAAGAATATATGGCGTCCTTATTTCTTTGCCCCCAATAAAATTAACTTTAACCTTCATTACAAATGCTTTAAAATTAAATCTTATATGATCTAATTTGATCTAGTTTGACTTCAAAAACTACAGCAAAATCTTCAGACCCGAATATCATTGTTTATTAATTCATTATTTATTAACTTTTTAATAGCAGTCAATCATTGTACGTGCTATTCGATGTTTTTAGAACTTATTTTTATCCCCTAAGGAATGCTTTACCGTGAATTATATTTTAATCATTTAACTTTGTGCTAGAATTTCGGTGGTAAATTATTCATTTAAAGGTTGAGTTATTCTATTAATATTATTTGTACAAAATCGGTTTTCGGAGTGAGTTGTTACCTTTTCCAACAATGACTATTAAGGGTAAATATACTTCATAGATTTTATTGTTTCATGGCATAAGATTAGGACTTTCCGCTGTTTTAAGGGTACCTCCAGTAATAAGATATTAACCTTAAACCTGGAGGGGGGTGGTGTAAATCTAATTTTTCCATGCAGCTAAATTGCAAATCCCGTTGTACCCCAAGGTTAGAAGGCTGAAAAGTGTCTAAATATGTCTACTCAAATGAGGTACGAAATAGCTGTGTATTGTGGGACGTTTTAAATGGCTTTAAATTACAAACAAAAGAAAGTTTCTTTGTCATAATGTATGTCAGATTAAAGATAAGTTGTACACTTATTTACAAATGGCGTCAGCCGATAAACTTAGTTCCTCCTGCAGATTACAACTTCGAGTGACTATTTTGTTGAAGAATTTCACTTTCATATTTAATTCCAGTTATTATGGAATAAAAAAATTAAAAGTATCGATTTGGCAAAAGGAATGCCACCGTTTTACTATAAAAGAAAGCCTATTCGGCTATACATTTATGAATAACCCGATCATTACTTTCGGTTTTATTAGTAATCGCGCGCGCGCATAAATTAAGCTTGAATCCGATGTTTTGTGTCTGAATTAAGCTATTTATAGGCAGGACTGTTTTATATAATCCGGATTTAATAAAATGAATAATATAACTTAATTTAAATATATGTCGATTTGAAAATGAATTAATGATGAAACATTATGTAATAAATGACCCATTTTAATTTTTAATATCAGGTATCATGTAAAATCAATTTTTTTAAATGCTGGGAATTATTTATTTTTCAAATAAATTGCACGCATTTTCCACAAGAAAAAAATTTCAATTTGCTCCAAATAAAGTGGTATAGCTAGAAACAATACACTCATATTTTAAATTCTTTTAATAATTTGCCAATTTTGAAATGCTAATTTAAACAGTCTTTGTTATATTTAAAACTTCAGGGATTTTTTTTATTTAAAATATCACATATTTTTTCTTCCTTTAGGACTGCTATGCTTGTAGTTAATGTGAAAATCGAACTCAAAGCGAAAGTAAAATTATTGTACAGACTAAATTTGTCTTCCGGAGATTGCTATATCCGAATGTACAGATTCAATTAATTTTATGCCAATAAAATATAATTTTTTTTAAAAATTTTGAATATTTATTTAATGTATTTGAGTTTCTTTGAGAAGAAAAAACAAAACACTTTTGCTAACATTACACTCGATTGTAAATATTGAATGAATATACGAATTAACCTAAACGTATATTAATATGTACGCCATAGTATCGGACCGCTAAAGGTGACCTTGTCTGATAACCAATAAGATTAAATAATATATTTAAAGCTTTTTATCATTTCAAATTCATTTGGCTTGTACTGAAAGATCCATAGTTAATCAATTATTTCCTTACTTCAATTGCAAGGTCAGCTTTGCCCACGGAAAAATACCGAAGATTTTATGATAATGTTCACTAGATTAAGCATATATTTTTATTGTAAAACTTCCGGAATCATATAACACGAGAAATGGTGCAGCAAAGGATAAGGGGGGGGGGGTGGATCTGGAAAATTTTGGATAATTTAGAACCCCAAAATGGTCTTATTTTTTACGTACCGGTTGTTTAAATTTTATGCATTTAGAATTCAATTTAAATGCAATACAATGCTATAGGTAGTGAATAGTTGTCCAAGTTAAGAGTTAAGATACTTTAAAGAAGGAAGAAAACTTATTTAGTGGAGTTAAATAAGCATTTTATTTGTTGAGCCATGCTAGAAGTCTTTGAATTCTCAGGAGACATTCAATTAGCAAGCATCTGCTAAATTACGGTATTAGGGGGCTTTAAAGAGTTGGGCTATTGCAGACACAGACTGTAATAGATAGCCGACTATAAATTTGCACTAAATCCCATCAGTTTGGCCTGAAGATATTTCCAAAATCAACTAATAATCTTCTTATTGGATAATAAGATGCGGCGACCTTTCCCTTATTAGAAGACTAAGAGTTAAGGTGAGATTAAGAATTTATTTAAAAACCAAAGGAAGATAGAAGGAATGCGAGAGGACATTATCGTATCACGGAATATTATTAACAAACTGAACTACATTAGGTAGAAGAAAGTTGACTCTGATGTTCTTTTACCATGTGATAAAAAGCAAATACATGATAAGGACATTATAGACATCTGAGTCCGTTCGTGAGTTCAATAGATTTTCAGTTTGGGCAACAAAATAAATTTATTATTACCTGCAGTAAATAAATTTTAATAATTTGAAGCAATTGAGATCAAATAACAATTCGTTCTGCATATGATAAAATGGAGGGAATCAAATAGACACAGAGTCCAACATTGGCATATCAAAGCTTCTAACTTCAGGTGATTTTTGAATTTAAGTTGTAAAATATTTATAGAAGGGGTAATTTGTGCTCCAAAATTCAAATTTCGCAATTAGTTCCCGGATGTTTAGTGCTTGTTGACCGGTACTATTTCATCAAGAATGGTCGGTCTTGCTGCTTGAATTTATTTTTTTCTTCAAATAGTTAAAAATACAAATTATCTTTTATGATATTTTGCAGTTGACAGATTTAGCATAGTAAAAATGGGATAAATAAACGTTAAGTTAGTAGAGCTTCAAAATCAGTGCTCATTCAAAGTGAATTGTTTTTACTGATCAAAGTAAATTGAGTAACCAGGTTAATCTGATAATGTAATAAAGTGCATTATGATGAGGTATCCATTCCAAAAATATTTTAATTAATGAAATACACTACTTTCTTTTCAAAAAGTGCAATAGGCAATCTTTGTTACTAAGCAATTACAATTAATCAGTCTTAAATGTGGACACTTTATTTAAAAGATGAAAAATTTTTTCAAAAGAGATGTTCCGTTGATAACCCTCAGGATCAAATTCTGAATAAAACAATTACAAAATCTATTTTGTGTTAACGCAGATTCATAATATTTTGAATGAATCTGCTTTATTTTGGTTATTCATTACACAATCTACACCTAAAAGTGCATTTTCAACAGCATCTAGAGCCAGATGGCTTCAATTAAACAGATACTTTGAGACATATTGCAGTTTCACTCCTCATGAGATAAAATTTACCTCGACGTGAAGTTAATTTCTTTTGCTGTTTGATAAGCCGGGAAAAATAACCGTAGGAATTATACCTTTCTTTGTTCAACGTTCCCCCAAATTATCTCTCGTCTTAGGCTCCGGTAATTAATGACGTGTTCATAACGTAAAATGTAAATAATATATTATAAATTTTGTATGATAAAGGCATTTTTAAGTAAATATTAAAATAAACACATTATTTCAGATTTTACTGAACAATTATTTGCAGATTTCACAAATTGGTAGGGGTCAAACACTACGGGGTTAAACAGCTCATTAGTAATGGTGCTAATGTTTTCTTCAAAGGCCGTTATGTAAATGCATACTTGCTTCATATTTTTCATAAATACCACTATCTTAATTTAATAAAATAATAATTCTTTAAAGTCAGTTATGGCAGGTATTATATAAATATACATACATGATGTTCTGGATACTATAACTTTTAATGTTCTGCGTTACTGTCCTATACAAAATTTAAATTTAAAATTTAAACAAAATATATAAAAAGCGCTGTTTAAATGCATTTATGCCCTGTTGATAGAAAAGTCCTTACAAATGTGGGTCACTAGGAGAGGAATATTATTTCAGCCAAGGAGAACGTAAATTCGCTCCGGCACCGCATTAAAAATTTAATTTCCGTTGAATATATTCGATGTAAAGTTTCTTTGAGTTAAATGACAAGATGGCATGATTAATTAGATAAATAAGAAATAAAATAAAACGTTAAAATATTCAACATTTTTAACAATTAATATTTCAGTTTTTGCTTTAAGTGAGCAAGATGAAGGCTTCAATTAAATTTCTGAATAGCTATAATTTTTTGATTTGAAATATTTTTTTGTTTAAACACGAGTAAATTATGTAGACAGTAAGATTTTTCAAAAAAAAATTGACTATATAATTCACTAGAGCTTGCAATGACAAATAGAAAAACACGAAGTGAAAAGGAATAGAGGTAATGGAAGAGCAAATATTGCTGGGATTCCCAATGACACTTGACACACTTTATTAAATAATTTATACAGTGGGGAAAATTATTTTTATTTAATTATCTGGAAAACGATTAAGTCGTTTAAATGTCTCGAAAAAAATAGTTTTGCTAAGGGTAGCACATTTATAACAAAACTGAAGTTAAAAAGTATCTGACAATATTTATGGGCTTTTGAGCGTTAATTACGATTTCTCATAGTAAAGATAAAACTTTTTATTTACCTTTAATAACTCTTCGTTTTAAATAAAACAAGCATATATATATATGAACATATTCAGGTCTGTTCAGTGAAATGATGAGAAAATGTTTCCATGGACGTAACTCTCCTGAACAAGTTAAGACAAATGAGAACGGTAAACTACCGAAACGGTAGCATTAAACAGAGATCTCCCTCCGGTGTATATGAACTTACAATTTAAGTATTCTTTCATCTAATCCGTATATTCCAGACTATATTTCAATAAAATTTTGTTAAATCAAGCTTTGAAGAGGCATACTACTTGAATGGAAAGCAATTTTGCGCTCTTCACTTCATTTTGTTTCAATGAGCTTTATTTGAATACTAAAATGAATTATTTGTAATTTAAAATCAGTCTTTAATAAATATTATCTCCGTCAAATAAAAATTTGGCTATTTAATACAATTAATATTTGCAATGAATCCAACATTAATAATTAGGCTTTGTAATATATGCAGATGCCTGATTTCTTTAACCATAACAACCGCTAATGTGGGAACATTCTTTGCCAAACTAGAGCCACTTTTCCACCAAATTTTAAATGTTTTGAAATGGAAAAATTTATTGCAGTGCTTTTTACAAATGTAAAACCTTTCCTGCAAATTTAGTAGAATAAATAATGGCGGTTTAAAATAATGTGAGGCGAATAAATCCTCTTTGCTTAAGTCAGCATTAAAAAGGAATTCTTTACATACCGATCACTTGTCAATATGAATTTGAGCAGGATTACACTCCCTTATTAAATATTTAATCAAAAAACACATTATAAACAAAAATTTGTCATAAATAAACAGTTTTTTTATGAGAATTGGAGGAAATTTTATATCTCAGGGTCATTAATAGAATTTTATTTTTGTGGAAAACGCAGCCTTCTTCTATTCACATATGACCGATGTTGTGGGCGAGAATAAAGGGTGATAAAGCAGGCACACCAGCTTGCTAAATTAATTTTAGATTATTATCGTTTCTAAATTTTAAAATTAGCAAAAATTTTAAATGACAATGAAAATATCTAATTTTTATTGATTTAAGTTACTATTCTGTTGATGTTTCAATATATTTCCGCAAAATTAGTTTGTCTTTTAATTAGCAAATATTGTCCAAGCAGATCCTCCAAAATTGCACTTAAAATAAATTTAAGAAGTAAATTTCTTTTGCCAACCTTCGGTATAATTAACAATTGTGACTGAATTACTCCATAATAAAGTCTTTTGAATTGACTTTTCAGTGTTAATTGACTTATCTATAATAAGGGCACAACACTGCACTTGCTTCTCCTTCTTCAAAATTTTCATATTTTAAACTTTTGAACTCATATTTTAAATATTTTGAATCTCTTTATCATAACATTATTAATTTTACCGCTTAAATGGAATGAAGTATTTTTTACCGATGAAGCTGCATAAAATATTATAAGAATCAAATTTCATGATGACGAAAAAGCTCAATTAAAGCTTCATATCAATTGTTAATTAATTGTTAATTTTTTTAAATATACAGTTTAAATTTAACATAGTGTCTTCAACTGATAAAAGTACACATCTTTAAAGTGATATTCTCAAATATGAATACGAACGATTCCTATTTACCACTGTTTTGAGAACATATGCAGACTAAATCATCCAATAAAACTTGGCAATATTTAATGGTTCAGATTATTTTAATAAAGTTATATTTAAAATCAGTTAAACAGAGTGTTTTGATCACCCATTTTCCATAGCAACTGGTAAGGCTGTGATTATATCTCTGCCTCGTTAAATGCGATGTTAATATACCTAATGACTAAAAGTTGTTGGAAGACCTTGAATTTTATGCCATTTACCACTTGGATATACTTTTCAAATTAATAATCGTCGTCAATGTAATTTTAATATAAAATTAATATGAGTTCTTGATTATTTTTAAGAGAGTGATGCAATCAGAACGACCTTGGCTCATAATGTGCTCTCCATCTAACAGCAACATTAACACTGCTCATCTATTTACTGATCACACTAATTTTGCTATTTCTTATTTCATATTCTCATAGCAATATGTGGCAAAGAGGTATAGAAAACTATCTCTTTTAATTTTCCACAAATGACCCTTAGTATGAGAAAAAGGTGGATACCTTATTTAAAACAATGTGACGAAATGTCCTAAGTCTTTGTATTTGCACATCAAATTTGATTAATTAAAAATTTAATATTTAGAGTGTAATGGCAGAGTCACCAGCTTGTAGAGGGCCACCAGATTGTTGAGGGTCACCAGCTTGTAGCGGCAGATGGCTAACAGTAAATGAAAGAAAAAGAACACTGAGGATAGCGTTGATCAGGTTGTATTGAACAAAGCTCAGTACAGAGTCTCAAGGGAAAATA
>CAADRB010000013.1:1121330-1153630 GCA_900708905.1 Hymenolepis diminuta | reverse complement strand
AGAATTGGAGGAGAAGGAGTGAGCAACGGGAGATGCGTTTGACGAGCTAGGGTCCCCTGTGTGTGTTTCGTGTGTGTCTTATGGAAGGCTACTGATAATCGACACTTTGGGTGAGGACACGCATAAGGATATAATTGTATGCGTGCTTTAATTGGTCGGGACGATTGTAGGAAAAGGAAGGGTCAGTGCAGACAGGACTGATTAATAGCGGGGTTAATTAAACGGTGTCTGCTACTATCGTCAGAGGTATGCTTACCTTTTCCGATCGATGAGAAATAGGCCAGCTGAGGACACACGATGCTTGTCTATGGAGTGCTTGGGTCAGGAAAGGTTAAAAGTTTACAGACATTACTATAAAGACAAGATAATCAAATTTAGTAATGATTAGGGAGTATGTAAGTTAAATATTATGGAAAAGAAAGATTCATCCTTCAAGGGTATCACAATCAATAATATATCTATCAATGATTAATATTAGATTATTAATGACTAAATATTTAAAGCTTAAGAATATGGATACTGCTCAGCCGATTATGAAAGTACTTCCATTAAAAATTTGTCCTTTCTGAACTTATGAGAATACAACAATGTCAAAAAATTACCGGTGGTCTCATTCAAATACTTCTGGCTGAAACAATTACTGGTAAATTGGAGTGACATAGACTACCACTGTAGCTAGAACAACCTCTGAATATCATTGTCTTAATCTCAAACGTAAATTTAACAGTCGCCTCATAAAATATAACTATTAGATTACTTATTGAAAAAGTGAGTATGAAAATAAGGGTGTTTTTGAGCTATCACAGCCCAAAGGATCAGATTATTGATACTTTGACTAACTTACCTGATTCTTCTGGCTCTTCTCATCTTTTTCATTTTTCATTTGTCTTGTTTGGTTTTCCTCTAATTCAGATGCTATTCTGTGATCAGATCTTGCAAAAGTTTCCGACAGCTCCAGGAATAATGTTAATGTTATAAAAGAACACTTATTTAGTGGTAATACCGCAGAGAAGGAAAATTTCCTTTCTTTCAGCTGATTATCACGTGCTGAAAGTACCGAAACGCGTATTTTTAAGAGAAATTGTTTAATTTGCGTTAATATTACTTTAACACAATAACAATTCTTCAAAAATTTGAATACAGACTAATCAAAAGCTTAAAATCAATTGTAACAGATTTTAATGCATTCATTTTTTTATTTTCATACACGATACGATGGTATAAACTCTTATTTTATATTGAGAAAAATATTCTCTAATATTAATATAACTAAATAAATGAGAAAATAGCAATAAATATATTAAATTTAAATCTCTTTCTTTTGCAAAATGAAAGAAAATTTTTTTTGTGTCATTTTGCAGACTTGAAAAATTTAGAATCAGTGAAATCAGCGCTGTCGAATATGACACTTGAAAACCTGACTGTAAAAAGTATCAAAAAAATTTGTTGATTGAAAACCAAGCACCAAATCGTGAAATTTAATTTTCTGATTTATAAAGAGTATCCTCCAATTCCATCACTAAATTTTACAAAGAAGCAGTTGCGGTTTTTATAGAAGTGAAATCGCATAAAATTTGCACTAATAAAACCGACAAATCTTCATGAGAGATGCAGCAAAGAGAATCTGTTTATCGGTGTTAAATTATTGTTTTATTTATATTTTTCCGCAATGATTATGTTTATTTGAAGACCTGGATTGCAAATCTCAATTTATTTCATTCATTTAACTGGTTCCGACTCAGAATAAAAGGTGTGCCCACTCATTCACATTTTCTCACGTCATCCGCTGTGAAAGTTAAAGCCGGTTAAAACATACTGAAATTAATAAAACTTAAATGAAATGCTTAATGTTAAAAACAATTAGCTAAATTAACTCTCGCACTTTGGTGATTTTCCAAACCCCATCGGTAGAATGTATCAAAAATTATTATTAAATTATAATGTGGTCAGATCGGGATAACTTTCGTTTTACCATTTCAATGGATAAGATCGTTCGTCACTGCGATGATCCTAGTGTTATTTAATTGGTTAGCAAATAGTTCACATAACCGTAGATGATCTGCTGAAGTCTTTTTCTTGACGTCCCTAGTTAAAATGAGTACCTTTGAAATCTGCCCAAATTGTGCCCGTTCCATCATACTCACTTCACGTAGTATTCAAAGAAAACCTATTTTTCTCTTTGCAATCTAAAAGTATCTTTTATTAATAAATGATTTCTACAATACAGCTAACTATATCATGGCATTGCCCATAAGTCGGTCGTCAAATGAAAACGTACGACGAAAGTTTTGTAAAAAATCTGTTTCAACTTAATTTCAGATTGTTGACTAAATGGACCTGACATAATTGAGATCAATTCTTATATTGTTAAATTCAAGTCATTTTAACTTATTATTATTCTTTTTTATTGATTTCCGGTTTGCATTACAAGAGACCCAGTAAAGATCGCGTAAGCTGCTTTAAGCCATGCAAGATCATTCTACTTTCTTAACCTTGAACAAAAAAGAAGAATTAAAATGTTAAAACAATCATCTTCTTAGAAGACCGATCGATAAGAACTGAAATATTTGGTGGTAATTTGTTCATTAATCGTAAAATTTGAATTTTGGCGGGTAGCCTACCTATTAAGTAAAACTTGTGCAATTCAAAACCAAAAAACCAAGTGAAACAAGACTTTATGATATCCTGGTAATTACTCTCAATAACTTTTCAATCCCCTCACCTTTATGAATAATTGGATCTCATCGTCCAGTTACTTTCCAACAATGATAAGCCGTAATTTGTTGTCTCGGTTTGAGTTATACTAATGTAAATTCTTTTAATCTGAATCAAAACTATTGATTCACATCTAGTATGCACCATCTTCTATGATTAAGTCAAACATATTAAATATCTTGATTTTCATTTTCCATTTGCTTTAGCAGAAAAGTACGTGTTTTTGATACATTTCAAATGAGTATTAGATACTTACAATGTTGTCATGCCCATCTGTTGCTAAGTCCACAAAACCTTCCAGAGGTTATCCTCAGGTGAACTCATTTGAACGTATTGCCAGTTCTACAAGCATGTTCTTTTGCTCCACTTGAATTAGAGTGGATCAGGATATAAAAATGTACTTTCCTTTGTTTTTATATTTGGAATCAATTTGAATAAAATTTGATCTTTTAGAAAGCACTTTGAGTGTGCTAGTTCAACAATCGCGGATTTTTAATTTATGACTTTTGATAAATGTCAAATACAAATTGACTGATTTCTGAAGTTTGAAAATTATGTTTCCTTGGTAGATTCTGACGTGATTTTTATTCTTCTGTGTCTGTCATTGAAAGTAATTCCTTTGTTAAAATCCTTGTATATGTGTGTACGCATTGAATTCCTTGGTGATTATACTGGTTGATGTAGGGCTGATGTAACTTAGTGTAGAAATAGTAGATCAGATAATAAGTGAGAATGCATATTACACTAATTAAATATTTTAATTATTTTTTTTTCATTAAAAGAAAATGACTTATATTTTAGGCATTTTGAAGTATTTTACTTTAATATTTAATTGAGGAGTAAGAAATAGCAATTTTCATTAAAGAAATATGTTTACTGAACGATAAAAATATGAAATATAAAATTCAATTCAATTGAATTTCTCTAATTAAAATTTTAAAGTGAGCCATCTCATGACTACGGTGCAGAAAATGATAAAAGTGTGAGATTTTATAGGGTTCTTGACCTTAATTATAAGAAACCTGCATAAATGATGATATTTTTACTTGACTGTCTTCTTGTTGGATTGCTTAAGATAATTTTAAATGAATTTTAAATTTTATATTTGTGAAAAATTAAACGCAGCAATGCATTCAATTATTTGCGTGGCAAAAATGGAGTCTTGTCACATACCCAATCACATGACATTATTACAACTTACAATTTTGGTTCACATGTTCATAAGTGCAAGTTAATACAAATATGATCCGAGTTCCGGGCCATTGGACAATAAATATGGCATTCATTTGTAATGCTTTTAAGTAATCAGGAGGCAAAAGTGAAAGTAAAACAGAGAGAATTATTAAAAGAGTTCCAATGAGGCGCAATTAGTCAGAAGAAGAATAGATACCAAAAAAGATAATTATGATGTCATACAAAATTAACATCAAATACAACTTTTTTCTCGAAATTTTGTTGTTAAGTACAAAAAATATTTGATAAAACTTTTTTTGCGATAAATAGATGTTTTCTTATAAATAGACAATTAAATTTGTGAATCAATAAATTACATTTGAGTTTAGGTTTACAAATATTACAATGAAAAAAATAACAGAAGTTATTTTATTTAATTTTTCATTAATTTGTGGGTGCCTCAACTCATAATTTTAATAAATATTTGGATTATTTTTAAAATTGCTCAAACATATTTTTACGAAATTGTGGAAATGCAGTAAAGATTTTATTTTATTGATGTATTAAAGGTATTCTCATAGGCAAATTGTGGGTAGCCAAATTTAATTAAATTATAATAAATAATCACAAATAAATAATAAATTTTCAATTTTCCGACGATTTTTCAATCTGATAAATTATATATATAAGAATATGGCATTAAAGCCTTTCTATAGCATTGTATCTTGCTTCCATTTAAATTTAATTCTAACAATTATTGTTTATCTTTGCTACTCGATTACAAAAGTGGCGCATTTAATATTTGAAAAATTTTAAATCCTGAGAATAAAAGTGCCAGCTACCTATTGACATAATTTACAGATAAAATCGTCACCGACAAAATGTATCCTAAGCGTAAATGATGGAAACATTCTAAGCAGTTCAAGTTTAAGAAGGAACGACGAAATATTATCAAATGATGCAATTGTTCACATCCATTTCGAAGTAACTAACGCATTCTGATTTTTGACTTAATTTAACGCATGAACTTATCGTTATTTGTTTTTAGCTAAATCTCTATTTGTTTAAGTGATAGTAGAAAAAGAGACGATGTGTCATGACAATACTTCATAAAATACAAGTTAGGATCAAAGTGAATAAAGTAAAAATGCTTATGCTGTCGATTCAATCATAAATATTTGAAAAATAAAAAGAAAAGCTTCGAAAAAATTTTAAAGAGATAAAATGGTGAAGCAACCTTTATTGGACGCAATTACTTTTAAATGTGGACTAGTAATTAGTATGAATTATTAATACTAATACTAAAATATTAATATTAATAACATCAAGAATTATATTAAATTATAAATAATTATTATATTAATTCTAGCTGTGATTTCATAATTGTATTGAAAATAAATTAGGAAAAATCCTTCAGCAAATAGTAATTCGCCAATATCGCCATTATTTTATATCCCAGTACCATTTGCCCCTTGTTGCCATAGCTACATTGTCCTTTGTTTTATTATTCCCTATACCATTTATCATTTTACAGCTGTTTTATCCTAGTATGTAATGTTTAGCAAAGAGATATTTCGATATGCTAAATCAAATGAATTGGAATATATCGCTAAAATATCCATTAAAAAATATATTTTTTATGTATAAATTTGTGAAAACTATTTAAAATTTTAACATGTAGCTCAATTTTAAACAAATGAGAAAATATTCAATATCGAAAACTGCCAGATTAAAAAATAACAATAATAATTGTCAAAAATGTATAAGTATTCAGTTATTTCACATTTAGCCAGAGCAAGGTCGTCTCAGTTACTATCAGCTGCCGCAGAACGTTTTTGCATTTGAAGGAATAAAGAAGCTACAATTTTATTTAATTTTAATCTCTTGAGGAAACTTGCGTTAGAAACGGAAAATTCTCCCCGGAAAACCCTATTGTCACTGGTTTCATTATTTTATCACATCAAATGATTAGGTTAAGTGATTTATTGTACCGTTTAGCAATTTAATACACCTTGTCGACACGTTTGCTTTCAATAATTTGTTGATATACTCCGGTTAAATCGTATATTATTGCTAAAGGCTCTAAGTTTTTCCCTTAGTGAATTATTTTTAAATGTTGTGGAAGTAGTTTCCATCACTTCACACCGCCATTTGAATATATCTTTCTCATTCATTTATCACAAAAAAAATATATAACTTCCCGAGCTTATTTTGATTGACCCTAAAAACACTTGAATTTGGCAGACAAAAGGTTGTCCTCATACCAGAACCTTCTGTTATATCAACGCCCCTCATTATCAGATACAGCCAGTGCTTTAGCAATCCCAGTCTAAAAAGAACTGATTTTACTAACTGCAAGTTAAATAATTTATTATAAATAAATAATAAAATACATGAATTTCTCTTTACGCGTAAATAAATCTCAAAATTTCAGAAAATTTGGTATATTATTTAAACTTATAAATGATAAGGCTACAGCCAAAACTCTCAGTAAAAACGCCTTTTTATTGTTTATTTAAATGGCATTTGATTTCTTCATTGTAATTCTTGATTATGCTTTTAATAAATTATTATATGTAAAAGATATTCAAAATTTTTTTACAACGTTCACCCAGAAGAAAGTTGAAAAAATGCAACAGATTTTTATCTAAAGACAATTTTTTTTAAATTTCATTTATAATTGGTGCTCTTTTACTCATTATTTTCTCAAACTAGTACGGCCAAGATAAATGTGTGAAAGTGGGATTTACAAGTTTCCATTAAATTTCTTCATTATGAGGGAAATGATAAATAATCAAAACGCATGCATTATTTTCCTGGTTGAAAATAAAGCAAAATTTAGAATTTTTTAAAAAAAAACCTTCAAATTTTAAAATAAGCAAATTATTTACACATTGGTGAGGAAATTTAAAGTGGTAAACAAAAATGAAACCTTGAATGATAGTAGATCAAAGGCTGTTCGGGAAACTTTTCAACGAATAATGATGCTGAATAGGCACAGAAATCGTTACCGAAAAGGCTCGTTAAAGCTACCTTGTCACACAATTGGGTATTGGAAGTATAATTCCACGGACAAGTCTTTTGAAAAAGATGACCTGCAACTAATAACGATCTGTTAATCTTGTTTAATGAAAGAGAAACCCCAGAATCGGTACGTTCAGAGTGTTGAGTGAGGCAATTTCAGATGTACAGCGTAACGTGGATATCAAGTTCCACAAAGAATTCTATTTCTTGCTTTGCCGAACACCAAATATAACTGAAAGGTTGCGCAAGAAAGAAATTCTCGGCATCATCAATTTTTGCAAATGGAAGTGGAACGTGAAGACGGTGTTAGATCGATCAGTAGAAAACTTTAAAATGACTGACGCACTGAGAAATGCCCTCTTCACTTGTATGAAGGCGGGAGTAATTATGTGAAAAAGAATGACTTCAAAATCACATGTCATTCCGATTTCCCAAATTAGGATCAGAAAGACGGAAAGAAATCGCTACTATGGAGAAACTTTAAACTGAAAAGAAGTTGGTCTACTGAGTAATCGCGTGATATTTTTACAAAGCTTTTTATTTTCTGCCGATTTTAAATAAGGACCTGTCATCTAGATTTAATTTGTATAGGTGATAATTTCTTTTCCTTTTAGGAGAATTTCGTCCCTTACAAAACGAAGGTGTTGAGTAAATCAATGATACGGCGTAAGCAAATTATTCTCTGGAAATTAGACATCAAATTTACACATTTAAACAGATTATTAAAGTGGTTAAAGGTCGACTTGACGTAAAATTCTCAGAGTAATCCTTTAGACCGAAGTAAAATATTTGCTTGATTATACATTTTACAACCCACTTTCACAAAAAGTACTTTTAAGTGGGAAACGTATCAAATAACGAGGGGCATTGGAGTCTTTAGTGTAAATTTTGTGATGAAGAATGTTATAAATTTTGAAAATTTTTACTTCTTACCTGAGTTTATATCATAACCATGGGAGAAATTATTTCGAATTGGCGGTATGGTATTTTCAAATTGATTTTACAGGTATTTAAACTTCAAGGTCTGTAAAATGTTACTTGTTTTATTGCATAACGCAATTATTTTTCAAACCAAATCGGTTTAAAATCAATATTTAAAAACCTCTACGATAACATAAATTTAAAACAAGTATTTGAAAATCATTGGTTCTTTATTTCCTTTTATGAACGATAAAATTAGTGATAAATTATATGGAACATTATAATAAGCAATTTTGAATTTAACAAATATAATATTAGCAAATTAATTTATTTACACCACTTCAAAAAAGGCGCTTAGCAATTAATCTTCATTAATCCGTTTTAAATAGTGAGACAATAATTGTCAAAGAAAGTATAATTGATTCTTCCAATCAATTTTAATTTAGAAAATCAAATGGTTAGAAAATTAAAAGCTTTTTTATTTGATTCAATATTTCTCCAAAAATGCGTTTTGATCTTCTTAAATAGAGATTTAAAATATTTTTTGAAGAAAAAAATTGTGCTTAAAATAACTGTCTATAAAAATGAAATATTTTATAAAATAGAAATTATGATAAACATTTGATTGGAGGTATTTATAGGATAAAATAATAAAATATATAACAGACAATTTATTTTAAACTCTCCGCCGGATGATAAAAGCAAAATAGTTCAAATAGCATAAATGTTGTGTTTATCGGATTAGAAAACATATAATTGAGTAAATTGTTTTGTTTACAAGGTCATTTATTGAATTCAAATTTTAGTTAGTAGCATTGAAAATCTCGCACAAAGAATGCCATATCAGAATGAGTGTTTGTGACAAATACATTATACTCTAAAAATATCATGGAAGAAAAATATTAACAATTACACTTTTCTTAATCAATACTTGTATTCAAAATCTGATATTTAATCAAAAAATTAATTCCGCGCAATTATTTTGGGGATTTCAATTGCTGTTTACATTAGTAAAAACTATTACTTATTATGTTAACTTCAAAGTAAAATATTTCAACAAGTTTTCCACATCATCGATTGCATTTAAGGGGTAATTGTTGTAGGATTTTGGTACTGAAGGCATGCAGAAGAAACAAGCTGCAGCTCTGCTCTCTGGCAACTCTTCGCCGCACAATTCTTATTTATTTAAATCGTTTAAACTTTTCGCGGTTTTCTCTTTTTTTAACTAATCGATGAGGGATAGTTTGCAAACAACTCCAAATTAAGTAGTCATTAGTAAGAGTGATACAATAAATTCTTGCTGGGAGTGCCTCTTTTTACTAATACCATCCGTTTAAAAAAAATATTTTTCATCGGAATTTTAACTACAAAGGGATTTGAGTTTCGTATATTAGTAGAGTTCATGCAAAACCCCAATCCTGAAACCGAATTTCTTTCCGCTACTCCAGAATTACAGTTTATTTGGATATTATCAAAAGGCAAAATCTTTTAATATTAAAATAAATGATAAATTTGTGTCGGCAAACATCTCTTCCGGTGATTAATGAAATCTTAATTAATGAAAGCCTATGTATTAGTAAATATAAAAGACGAATTTCGCTTGACATTAAATAATAATCTGGGCTAATCGAGGTTTCATTGTCTACAATTTCACCTTACCATTTTAATTTTATTAAAAATATAATTTAATTCCTTAAAAAAACACACTTTATTTTATTTAATAAATGCAAATGGGCTCAACATTTCCTTACAAAAAAAGCACATTTGTTGAGCAAAAATTATACGAGGAGGCATTATATTCGACTTTAAACAAATCATAATTTTAAAATTCGCTGCGCAGAAAGAAAAGATCCCAATTTTAATGTTTCTTTTATTGGGAGATTTTTAGCATTACTATTATTTGATTTAACCATTTATTGCAATGAATCTTCACACCCACTTTGTATCCTCTATAAGAAACGTTGTAAAGAGAAAGTCAATCAAAAACGAAGGTTGTTTTAAATGTGTCAGAATTAATGATACCTCTAAACAGTCCTGTAGAAGTGGTATTTTAATATATTCTAAGGAATTTTTCTGCCCAAATAAACTTCCCCTTACTTTTATTAAATTTCACAAGCAAAGCCATCTATGAACCATGTCTGTATTTTCGTTAGCATTTTTTAATTTTTAATAAAATTTTTATAAAAATTAAGCTAGTCTTTTCGTCAAGACATCGAAGAAAATTCTCTGCATTTCAAAAAATTTATTGATAACTTTTGTCAATGTGAAATGGAAAGTACATTTATCGATGTGTTTATAATTGCTTTGCATTTCCTTTTATTCATGAGGTTTTAATGGCCTTCAGAATTTGAAGTTTGACAAATAAATTGATGGCTAAAATAAAGTTCTTTTCATTAAAAGTGGCATTATTAGAATGACATGTAAGAAAAGGAGGACAGTTTTAGACTGAGCACTTTTGTTCTTAGTAATCACTTCAGAGGCAAGCACTGAGAGGTCTAACAAACGCATTATGAATGAAAAGTGTGTTTTGTGAAAGTACGAGGAAAAACAAACTAATTACTACTTATTTAAAATTTTAAACTTAGGAATATGTGTTTTCTCCAAAGAGGTGAAATAATTCAATTGGGTATCATCAAAAATCCGCCTGAGGAAATCAATACACGATATAAAAATTTTTATTTACGAAAAATGTCTGTTGTTTTTGTTTCAATAAAAGTGATTCCAGGTAAAATTTAGACCTTTCAGCTACCGGGATTCCTCTGGATTTAAGTGAACCTACTTGAACTTGTAAAAGAACAGTACTTGAGTTTGCATGCCTCCAAATCTAACAGTGCAGACATAAGCGACAGATCTCCCACATCCCTAGAGAATAGTTTAATCCGATAAGACAGTAGTATCAGCTCTAGTAAGGTAAGCATATGATACAAAAAAATTCAGAAATAAACAGAGCAATAAAGTAGTCAGTCATGTGTGAAATCAAAAAATTATATGATCCAAATTCTCATCTATGGTTACTAATATGCCTATTTAAGCAAAATTTCTCAGCTTTGATTTGTTTTGGACAAAGAACACGTATTTATCTGATTGTTAATATTGGTAGCGTATAAGGACAAGTGAGCACATAGCTTCAACAGATAAGACGGTAGGAATACCAGGTCTATGATATTCGGGATATTGGTGCCTCTTCTATCAGTCCGTTAACACATGCGATTACATTTTTTGACAAAATTTTGTAGGGCTTTGCACCAAGTCTGATGTCAACATTATGGACCACATTCTAAAGAGGCCACTTTTTGTCCTTTCCTATCCTTCTTAAGACCTAAAGTAACCAAAAAATGAAAACTGAAAGTTTTGTTGATCAATCCGTTCGAGAAACGGTGAGTCACTCAATATTTAATGAGCATAGCTGTTTTTTCTAAACATTGGAATACGGTCATCATATGAATTCCCCATAAATGAGCTTGCGCTCTTAGAGACAGGAATTAAAATTTTTGCAGCTATATCCGTGACGGTCCGGTCAAAACAAGAACCTCCTGGTCTTCTTGGTCAATTTTCTTAGCTAAGATTACTAATAACCTTTCTTATAGTTCTTCTTGAGATGTGCTGACTTTCAAGGAGAATTTACGGCAACAGGATTATGAGAACCTTTTATAACTGCCGAAAGGTAAAGTCTTCTCCACTAAAGCCTGATGGTGGGATTTTTCTATCTCACTACTCTTTGGGAGCATAATCCTCAGATTATCCATCTAGAAGTACCATTGAGTGCCTTAGGTCTATTTTTATCAGAAACCTTCGGTAATTTTGCGAACAGACCGAACTTTAGACCTGGCTCTACGAATATCTACGTAAGCATAACTTTGACTACAATTGGTATTTGTGGTAAGTTTCATCTGCATATCCCACTTAATTATAGCCCACACAAATAAATCTATAGATGTTCTGTCACCCTATAACTAGTGATGATCAAACACAGGTCGTTCTCACATTCAAATATTCTCGTATTCACCATCTTTAGGCTTTCGGACTTTTTTAAGCTTCAATTTGAGACGATCAAAGTTGGAGTAGACTTCTTTCATAATTAGAAGGTTAGGTTGAAAAGCAAGAACTATTTTTAGAACTCTGTAAATATATATATATACATATAGCTTTAGCAATTTTAATCCAGTTCCTTGCCGTCGGTTTACTTCGAACTGTTATCACACACGCCACAGAAAGAAAAGTATACTTCCTGTGCCGCCAAATAAAATATCCCTATATCTAAGCTATATCAATGGTGTATTTTTTGAATTTGAACATTATTTAATTTAAAACTGCTAAATGTTATCAACAGAGGTCAAAGAGAGCCAATGAATTAAATCTTGAATTCAAAATTTATTGCATATTGTCTGGTAATTTTTGGCAATTTGGTAATTGACTACGCAAATATTCATCCTATTGTTTCATTTCCATATATTTACATTCAAATATTCATTTCAAATGCAAGATTTCTGAACGAGGGGACGAGGAGACGCTTCCACTATAACACTCGGAGCCAAGCATTCAGAGTTAAAGAGGGAAGATAAGGTCGAAATGCAGAGACGGTAATTTTTCACCAAACATTCACTTAAATATTCAAGAATTCGAAGGTTATCCATCCTACTGTTCAGTTTATATCCTCCATACGATATTTAAATCTATTATATTATAATAATTGCGCCTGTGATATAAGAAGAATCTTGAAAAATGTTGATGACAGGCTTGCGGAAGAAAAGTTTTCTAAAACGAAGATAGGGATTGACTTATATTTTGTTAAAGAAATTGCCAGTTCAAAGTAAATTCTTGAAATTGAAGAAAATTATATTGCTGAGTAGATCCTAATATAAAGAATTACTCTTCATGCATTTCCTAAGTTACACTTTATTCGCATTCTACTTGAAAATACTCCAGTTTTTCATCCACAGAACCGCGGTAGCGCCTTCATGGCCTTATGCCTCAAAATTCCTCTTTCTCTCATATTCAAACGCGTTTATCAATTCCCACCATTTTACAACCGCCCCGTTTCATTAAAGCAAACTCGCACTCATCTTTACACCCGTCCTTGCTCAAGTGACTCGTGTAAATTGTCTGTACTTCCACTCATATATACACACACGCGTGTCAGTTACCGGTTCCTGTGCTTTCATCTCATCTTCCGTGTTCCTCATCTCTCTCTTACGAGCTCGATTCCTCATCATTAGCTCTTGATAATTTGCTCTGTAACCGTTGTTATCGTTGTTAGCTGTTATTTATAGTCATCTAGATCTGATTCATTAATTCCACCAATTTGTACTTTCTAAACTGGTGATCTAGGTTCCTGTTAGTCCCAACAATAAGGGACTACAAAAAAATTAATAACACATTTTGCAAAAATATATACACCAAATTTGATACAATGCACATCAAAATATTTTAATGAACGTAATTTAAATAAATCTTTCCAACACCATGCAATCATCTAAGGAAAATTTAAAAATAAGAACTATAATCATATGAAATAGAAAGTTTTTTAAAATTTAAAATAAAGAAATGAGAGCTGTGGAAATAACAATTAAGTAGTGAAAAATACATTAATTTCAGATAAGAATGAGAAAAAATACTGCATTGTGCATTGGAAGTGAAATATCGTTTCCACGTCACCGCCATCTCACTTAAGCGCCATAACCATTGGAGGTCACGGCCTAATAAAATAGTTTTTCATTCACCGATTGGCCCATTGTCTGACCTACCATATTTTGTCACATTAGAGCATGAAGACTAGCGATTAATTCTATCTCCGGACCAATCACAATCCAATCAACTTCAACTCTATATATTTATAGAACCATAATTGCACCAATAAATCCGGTCTATTTGCTAAATTAGTTATTTCTAGTAAAATCTCTCTCTGGGATCTTGACAAGCTCACCAAGTTTCATAACAAAGAGCCTAACTACCCACAACGGCAAATTCATATAAGGTCCGGATTTTACTCCTCGCATTTTATTGCGTAACAACCGAGCTTTGGACTTGTTTCATAAAATCCTTATAGTATTCTGCTAACGAGGAATGAAGTTCATCAACGTACAGACCATTTTTGATTTGTGATGTTAAATATGCAAAGCCTTCCAAACCAATTTGTAGGGATTGAGTATTTTATAATTTATTTGAAAATAAAAATATAATAAGAAAGTAATTAAATTCTTTTATTGATTTTAATACAAAGTTTGCGTTTTTGCAGGAAAAATGATACAATCACAGGTAAAATTATTGGAATATTTTAATTAATTCTACTTAAGTAAGCGAGATCAAAATCTTATGACTTTGTGTGAAAAAAAATTTAATTAAAAAAGAACAAAAATTCCTACAAATTTGCATCATAATTTCCTATAATCAATCAGCTTTAGTTAAATTTATTCCAATTTGACATCAAATCAAAATAATTAAAGAAAAATCAACACTTCTTCGTTGTAATATGGGGGAGACATTTAAAAATTATCACTAAATCTTGTTGACCAACAGTCTAGACAAATGTTATAGCAACTGACAGTACTTAGATACAAATTTTTCGTCTCCTCAGAGATCGTTGAATATGTTTTTCCTAACATTTTTTTTATTTTCAGTGAACTACTAATGAAATTTAATACTTTAATAGGATTTTAAATAAACAAATTATTTTGCTTCAGTCTCCTTTATGTTAAATATTTAGAGCAGATGGGCTAAAATCGATAAAATATAAAATCGATTTCCAAACATACAAACAAATTTAATTGAATTCACTTTTATTTAATTTTTTTCCACAAGTAAAAAATATTATCAGTCCAAATCAGAACTCAAGAAATAATATTTTTTCTACCAGCTTAGATATATTTTCAGGAAAAAAATTTATTAATTTAAACTCATTTTAGGATAATTATGTAAGTATACTCTAATAGGAGTTTAAAATGATTAAAACAAACTCAAATATACTCTTCCGTTGATCTCTTTATCTGAAATCAAAGTGCATATTTACGTATTTTGTTATTCAAAAGAATCCCAAAGGCAGCAATAAATGGTGATAGATCACCCGGAAGTTAATAAAAGCCTTTTAGATCTTAAACATTCAGAGAAATAAGAGGAATTTTGCTGTAGGAAGAAAAATAAACTTTCATTTTTCTTTAAAATTGCAGCTGAAACAGAAATATTTAAAATTTGTGGCGGTTCTGTTGATTTGCTCTACAAAATCTGTATTTATTCCCATAGAAAATAGGAAAAAATCTATTGCAATATTATTTTTAATACTTAATGTAATAAATATAGTGGTACAAAAATTTTTATATAACTTTCAGGGGAAAAAAGGTTACTACTTATTGATGTCTGTCTCAACCGTCTAGGATTGCATTTGCAAATAAATTATTTATTATATTTCATTGGTTGCTTTGTAATTATTACTCTTTACCAGTACGATGGTCTGGAGCAGACTTTGAATATACTGATTAATATACTTTTTATTTTGTAATATTTTATTTTACTAATTAGCCTACTTTAGTTAATTTACCTGTTGGACATTTAAAATAAATATTAAGTGAAAGGCGTCATCAGGAGGTGGAGAATGGAATGCATTATCATCTATAATACTGTAAAATGTTTTCAATTCCCTTGTAGTGTTTCGTACATTTGACGCAGGTGTGACACGAATGACATCAATTTAGCAAAAAGTGACCGTCAAAAAGGATGAAAAGAAAAAAATTATCAACAAGTTCATTAAATTAAAAGTATATATCAAATTTTGAAATCAATTTTTATAAATTAAAATTGGTAAATATGAAAGACTTTTTTGAGATAGTGAAATGCGGAAATCTTATGCGACAAGTGAAAAATCACTGTTTACTTTGCTCAATTGTGGTTCTACAATCAAAGTATCCAAGTCACCTTTGACACTTGATTCGTTCCGCTGTATACTTACAGATGTGAAAATCTAAAGAAATTTAAAATTTCAATTCAAAAAGGGGCAGAATTTATACTTCCAAGCGATTGGTCCCAAAGTGCGTCATTAGGATATTTATCACAAAAACAAATTCATTTTAACTAAAAATAAACACTTTCGACCATGAAAACCAAACTCGTATTTTAATAAATCATGAACCCAATCAAGTGAAAATTTCAGCGTCGCAAATATTTTGTTTAATTCTGCATCTATTTAGAGTAAGCGGAATACAAACAAATAATATCCTATTTATCAAAATAGATTATTAATAAAAATAAAATGCTTAGGTTTTCATTAATATTTATTATTATCGAGAGTACTGCAAACAGGTGGTGTCGAATAACATTAAGTTCAACAAATGATGAAGAGGAAATGAAATTGATGCAGAGCAAGGTCAAGATACCTAAGAATTCTATTTCATTTGATTTTGTTTTTTTTTTCATTTTTCTAGATGATCGGTTCATGTTCCAAGATTCATATTTCACAATTTG
The DNA here is from genome assembly GCA_900708905.1 of Hymenolepis diminuta. Lineage (NCBI taxonomy): Eukaryota > Metazoa > Platyhelminthes > Cestoda > Cyclophyllidea > Hymenolepididae > Hymenolepis > Hymenolepis diminuta. The sequence continues at coordinate 1,137,346 of CAADRB010000013.1, read as the reverse complement.
TCCTCCGGGTTGCACCAAATGCTTGCCTACGGTATTTAGCGCTTAAATACCAGAATTATTTAATCAGGAAGAATTGGTCTTTCAGCTTCACGTAGTGTTCTGTAATGGTTGGGAACGTAAATGATTTTATAAGATATTTCACAGCATAAAGTTTTAGCATAGCACATGAGTAAACACACTTTAGCAGGGCTCCGTAGTCTGTGTTCACTCAAGATGACCTTGTCATTTCGGCAAATGTTCTCTCTAAATATTATATTGGGGAATGAAACTTGGATGGTTATATTAACTTTAATAATATTAGACTTACTAATCGAAAATGGCAGTTGCAATTACGAACACTATTTCCAGACCATCATGAATACATAGGACAAAGATCGAATTCCAAAATAGGGTATTGGCGTTTTAATTGGATATTGTTTAATCATAAATTCCTGAAGATGTCGATGGTTGGCAATGGGAAATTTGGAAAATAATAGGAAATATTTACTCAGGTAAATACATCCAAAAGATGTTAACTTTTATGCTTCCTGTCCTCTGAATCAAAGGCTTTCCAATACAAACTGTCTATGCAGGAATACAAATTCTAAATTAGATCTTCTAGATGAATTTTTTGCCTGAAAGGTAAAAGCTCCCTTTATCAGTAAAAGAATTCATATAAAAGATGATTACATTTTAATTTAATGACTACGTTTGGCACGCATTATAAAATTTTATAGGGAAATAATCAAAAGTTGTTAAAATTTACCTAAATGATTAAAAATGTAGAACTAATTTATTAAAACTCATAAAATCAAGGAGATTCAAAATACACTCTCCCGAGGTGTGATAAACAAGTTTAATTTATTTCAGAGATGGTATAACATTTTTGTTTTAACCAAAATTTATCGACTGAAGAAGATGCCAACACGCCTTTAACCGGTATTTCAAGATATGAGAGCTATTTTTCAAGGTCACCATTTTATTCTATATTTCAAAAATGGTGTGTTTTGCTGCTATTGTGTTGTTGAAACTACGTAATTGTGATTCATTACACCCAGAAAACCGACTGAATGAATGTGGTAGTCGTTTATGTTGATGGTCAACAGTGGGAAAATAGGAAAATATGGGCATCTCTGACACAGAGTATTCCTGGTATTAGTAACAGTTTAACAATTCAAGGTGAGTACGCTTCAGCAACTTGCGATATGTCAAATATCTCGTTGTGATCTCACCTACTTGCGCAACCACAGAATTAAATTGATTGGTGGAAAGGTAGTGAATGTAGAGATATATTGTGAATGAAAAGGTTTAAATGTAAATACTGGAATTCAACTGAGTTTTGGTAGACAAAGTTCGCCGTCACTTTGTCACGCAATGTTTAGAAGCATCACAAAAATAATCTGATGAAGTAAATATTATTAAGGAATATTTTTAAGTCAACATAGCATATATACGCAATAAAGTTAAAAGATAAATTACAGAGATAAGCGGTTAAATGTGTAGAAATTGCCAAATATTTTATTATAATTCAAAATAAATACAAACTAAAGAGTGGGATAAAATTTAAAATAATTACGTTTTACGTATTTTTATTTAATACTTGCAGAAATGCTCTTTAAATGCGTAACAAAAATAATTCATAAATGCTGATTTTAAAAAAAAAGCAATTAAATGTCACCTATTTTAATCATAAAATATCTTAGCTTTAAATGAGAAAATATTCAAAAAAATCCTCAATCTGTTCCCTTTCTTATTAATTTTATATCAATATAAGGAAATCAATTAAATGACAACATTTCTGTTTCTTTCATTTTAGCATCAACTCAGTTAGTCAAAAATTACGCAAAAATATTATTAATTGATTCTAGAACATTCGAATGAAAGCAAATCATATTGTTTAAATAATACTCCACTATCCATCTACTGTTGGACCATCAACAGCATATTCTGTTTATTGTTTTTAATACTTATTTTATCAATAAATCCATAAAACTAATCTCGGCTTAGTATTACCGGCACCTGCATAAGGAGATACGTCTGATGTGAAAAAATGAGGAGAGAGGCTCCAACAGGGTGAGATAAATGTACCCTAATTTCTTATGCATTATGAGAATTTAAATCTCGTTTATCGCTCGGTCATTTTAAAATGATATATCTGGTGCATTGGATGCCAGAAATGGGCGAGAATTTTGAAATTGTTTTGATTCACTTTAATAATAATATGTAATTTGAAATAGTTTTGCCATATAAATTTGCTTTACCACTACTTCAAATAAATTTGCCGATATGTTATTACTTTCCAAATAAAGGCTTTGTGTTTTATGGGACTATAAAGTTAACTTGAATGGCAATCTGCGATATTATCTACCCTTATAAGCCATTATTAACTAAAGTGGGTGGCCTTATCTCTCTTTTGATAGACGTTATTGTTAACTAATTTATAAAATTTATACTCTGGTGTTTTTTACTACTTATCATAATCAGTATATCAATTGCAGCAGAAAATAATAACCGATCTTGACCTTCAAATGATCAATTTGGTAGCAAAAATGAAAACCGGCGAATATTTTGATAACGAAAAAATTATTGTTTTTTATCTTAAAAAATGACATCCAAATAAAACCTAATAGAATAAAGTGATAAATAAATTAAAGTGATACTTGTATGGAAAAATATGAATCTTAAATATTTTCCAGAGTTTTCTGCTAAATTTTAATTTCTTAGCTGCCTTCATGGATGCATATCTCACATTTTGTCGATTAAATGCTTCGCAGAAATGAAGATGGTAGTGGAAGAATCAACTACTTCTTAGACTTGCTCTAATTCCAGTGTTAGATTTCTTTTAATGTCAACCAAGGCGCAGATATAATTTAATTATATCGGCACAATGAAACAAAATCATTCAAATTTACGTCCATAAGATCAATATGGTCGCTACTAAAACTAAGTTTAAACAGGATGAATATTCCATGCTCTGAAGTTGCCAAGTATGAAGAAGGGCAAATTATAACTTGACCTGAAGGGATACCGTTTTTCTGTGTAATTGTTAATTGTAATGGTTAAAGATTTAATTTTTTTATAATTTTATTTTTATTAGAAATATTAATGGATTATATTTTTGATTAAATTCGATTTAGCAGTAGTCATCGTCTGCATAAAAGCTAATGCAAAACAATTAATTATTTTTAATTGTTTGCTGTCTTTGTAAAAGAGGGAAAAAGAGGGAAAAAGAGTTTTCATAAATTATGAATTTTTCCTAAATTATTCATCGCAATTCTCATTTTATTAATTATTGTATATTCGTACACTGAGCTAAAAATCTCGAATTAGTAAATTCGTATTTCCTCACCTATAATACGGTATAATTATTTATCCACATTAAAATTTCTACTACCGATCCACCGCTGCAATCCACTGTGCTTTGGGATCGTTTTTTACTATCTGATCACTTCAATTCATTTCTTCTTCAAGGCTAAATGTAAATGATATACATGACCTAAAGCATTTTTCCTAATTTGAATATAGCAGAGATCACGGAGCGGAGTGCTTTTATAATTCCCTCAAAATGTTTGCTTTTAGTAGGCTTTGAAATACTTTTTTAAAGATTCATATAATATTATATCTGTCGCATTTCATCACCTTCATCTTGAATTTTTAATGCTAATATCTTAATAAAAGTTAATTTTTATAGTTATATAAAATTTTAATTCATATTAACGCAAATTATTGATGAGATTTTATATTTTGTTCTTTTTCCGTGAAGAATGACTCTATGCATTTTCACAATTACTCCTCATTCGCAATCTGCTTGAAATATTTCAGTTTATTATCTTCAAAACCGCAGTGGTGTCTCCATGACCCTATGCCTCAAAATTCCTCTCTCTCTCATATTCAAACGCGTTTATCAATTCCCACCATTTTACAACCGTCCCGTTTCATTAAAGCAAACTCGCACTCATCTTCACACCCGTCCTTGCTCAAGCGACTTGTGTAAATTGTCTGTACTTCCACTCATACATACACACACGCGTGTCAGTTACCGGTTCCTGTGCTTTCATCTCATCTTCCGTGTTCCCCATCTCTCTCTTACGTGCCCGAATCCTCATTGTGGTTCATTTAATACATTTTGGTCTGGTCAGCTCTTGGTGATCTGCTCTGTAACTGTTGTTGTCGTTGTTAGCTGTTAGTTATATTCTTGGTCTCTACATTCAAGATCTGATTCATTAGTTCCCACAATTACCTACACCAGCATCCTTTTTCCACAAGGTTACATAATATCTGCTGCCTGTATATTTTCCTTATGTTTGTGATACAACTCGATCACATTCTGAAATATTAAACCATCTTTTAGCTTGATTACTCATTTAAACTTTGAAATTGGCTTTTAAAATATAGGTGAAGAAAAAAAAGTTTGTCAACTCACTCTTTCAATAAATCTTTTCATAATGAACATGAGGCAAAATAATTCATTATTGAATAGAGACGTTAAATTTGGATATAAAGTTAATTACTCTTTACTTTAAATACCAATAATAAGTGAGTATTTAAATCAAATAATGAATTAACTTTCATCTAAATGCATATCCGTTTTGATGTGCTATCAAATAGACTTTGGTGTGAGCAAATCTCGCAAGTTAGCCCATAGTAATCCCAGGTGGTGGTTTTTTAAATTGACAAAGTTGGCCTTGAAGGCCATCTCTCCTAAACTAACCGAAATTTAAAATCATCGAGGTCATGAAATAGCTCATTCATTTGTCTGATAAATTTCAAAAAAATTGTACACGAATTGTACAGAACGTCCCAAAATTGCCGTTTTAGCTTTTCAATGAAATAAGACCCCTTAACTTACATGACTCTCTTCTCAAATTGACGGTAAGATGGAAGCAATTGGAGCGACACAGAGTATGGGAAAAATGTAGGTATGGAGGGCTTTTATGACTAAATGCAGCCTGTTTCCTGAGTTTACGTGACTACTTTTAAGGTTTTTGGTTATTTTGAAATTAATTTGGTAAAATATTAAAGTGGAGATACAAAAGCGCATAAAGTTTAAGACTATTCATTTTCTATGCTCAGTCTTTCGCGATCTGATGGGAGATAATACGAATATTCGTCCTTAAAGTAATTATTAAGTAAATATGTATAGACATTACATTTCTGAAAAAATTAAATTTTTTTAAAATTACTCAGTGTCTTTTTCAGTGTTTCCTCCCAAATTAATTTTTATTTGCGTGATTTATTTCTGTAAATTTTTGCTTTGTTCCGAATATAATTAAAGACCCGTTCATTCAGATTAATTGACAAATTGGTAAATGAGTTCTTTGTAATTGAAGAGCGCACCTCAAGATTTATGCGGACACTCAGGAAGATAAATGACACTTTCCATAGTCCTGTTTTAATGATATAATTGCCAATAAAGTTTTCTTTACGAATCAATATTTGTTCACAGATCTGTTTATGCCCTTGATATGCTTCATTTTAAAAGGAAAAAACTGACAGAAAAAGTATTTAAAGAAATTTCAGCACTTTTTATTGATAAGTTCAGATCAAATCATTTCCTTGGGAATAAATTCAAACATTTTTTGTGCTAGTAGAACGAATTAAATTACATTCATTAAATTAAAGGCCGCATCATGGGTATGATTTGAAGAATTAATGGAGAGAACTTATTAGTACATTCACTGAAAAAAAGGGAAGCACATAGCAAAATTGGGAGATTTTAGACTCAACATTAGCTATTGCTGCGTTATCACCGTCTCCATCTTTGAGACCTTTGATGTTCAAAAATTGGAAGTATGTCGTTCAGTAAAAGGCGAGAATAGCAGTTTTCAAAAGCAAAGGCTCTAATTTGTCTGCACTTTCGTCACCTGAGTTACTTTACGTTTGTCTGTTAGAAGAAGACATAGTTATGTATTTTGTGGCGGTGCTACCTAATTTTATCAATATACAGAGCTACTAGTTGGCATTAGCCGCGATTCAAAATTAATAAACTTATTTTTTTTATAGCAAGTTAATTGACGGCCAGAGAGAACTTTTAAAATCGCAGGCAACAACGCTACCCACGTTGTTAATAAAGATTTGGCTCTTAGGAGAGATGGTGGGGAACGATTTCCGAAATCCCGAATTACTTTTTTTATTCAAATTTCACATAGATAACAAGGGATGCTCCTGTGGTTCATGCGTATTATTTCTATTGTAAGATCTAGAACTGATCCATGAAAAATAGACACCAAATGGTTCTCAGGCTCTTCCTTAATTCATCAATTAGTTTCATTAAGGTAGGTCACATTGTAATTAAATTGCTCTCTTGTTTTAGTTGATGGATTATATTTATGAAAGAATAATTCGATTTTATTGTAGCTGTATTAATCTACAATCCTTCTCTCATCTGAACTCAATAATAACGCGGAATTGGGCAAATTTTGGCGATTTGTTTAAAATAAATTGTTAATTTTATTTCTTTTATTCATTTATATCTAATAGGTCTGTACAAAATCTAAGTAATTCAATGGTGGGGCTGATTAATTATTCTTATATTAATGTTTTCTCTAGTACTCACAAATTATCTCCAAATTTATTAAACTCGACTACACCTGGTCAACTCAGTCGAGAGACATAGACAATGACTTCTACAAATACACTGTGTTTTGGGCTATCTCTATTCTACTTAGAAGTTCCCTTTTGTCCTATGTAAACGGCTATGTAAGCACACCACAGCGAATAAATTCTCCAGCACACAATCGACTACACACGCAACTACCTACAGGTACTTCAACTCTCGCCCTCAGCAATCATCACATCAATCAACTTCTCAGACCACTCTTCCATATCTTTTGTCTATCGCTATTCCCAGTTTTCCATTAATAAATCTGCTAATTATGTAACCATTTATCTTTAACCTGTAGTTGCAGTAAAGATTTGTAGAAGAGAGACGTTGTAGCCCGTAGGATTGGTAAATCAGATGCCTAGCTGCTAATACTTCTACTAAAATAATTTAGATTCACTTCCTTTTTACGTGACCAGTGTGATTCACATGAATATACTTCTTGTGCTATTTGCCTTTGTTACAATCATTTCTCTATGAAACCTCACATTGGGTTATTGAAACACCTGTGTCACTTCGACCTGATCATTTAGATGGAATTTTGGATTTCTCTTTATTCGGAGGTTACTTAATGTCTATACGCAGCCAAAGCAGGAGGTTCAGATAAAGATGAGCTGAAAAATCTACTTGTGCGACGTCATTGTTTATTTTCTTCAAATAAAAAAAACAAGAAAATTTATCTATGAACAAATTGACTTTTATATCAAAATTTAGCTATAATCAAAATAGAGAAAAACTGAATACTCTATACTGAGTAATAGCTATTCAAAATGACATAGATTCTCTTAAAAATTCTGCAGATACGAGGTCGTAAGGTGAACCTAACGCTGATTGAGTTTAAAAAAACAATGAAGAAGCTTAGTTCAGTTAATTTATATTAATATACAAATAGATTAATTATAATCGAGAGAAGCACTACAATTTCATTCTAAATGGAGAGACTGGAGAGACTGCTGTGCCAAATCGTGCCAAATAGCCAGGAAGGGGAAAAATATTAGAGAAATATAATATATGCATTGATGAATGCCTCCTCTGGTAGAAAATGAAGTCAGTCAGAGGAACACAACACTCGAGGCCACAATTTACCGTATGTTATCTTCTTTAATTATTAATACTCTGCATAAGACATTTTCTCTTGTGCTCCAAATTTGTTTGTCAAGGAGAAACCATTTTACACTCATAATATTCAGGCCTTCAAGAAAGTAGAGACATCAAATTTACAATGGAATTAATTTTTTCCTGTACCTGGAGAAAATCTTAGGAGCATGAGTGGTACCATAAAATGAGAATGCAACATGTAGCATAAAATTAATATGATGCAATTAATACAGGACCACTTTCCTTATATTTACTAAATCAGTAAACATTAATATCGTGCAACACAGTTATTACATTTTAAGTGAAATTAAATTCATTTGAACTGTTATAAATTTCAAAAATTGTGTACGTCGGTCACAAAATCTAACCCAAACACACGTTTTATTGATTTGTGCGCTTTTATTTAAAAATACGATCCATTGAATGCGTAAAACGGTGTAGCTTTTTCTCCTTAAAACATTGGCACGCAGTAATGAATGCCCTCACAATTAGTAGAATTTATGTGCAATTTAATAAACGGCAAATTGATAGACAAAAATACTACCTAAATAATGACCCTCCTTTAAAAATTTGATAAAAAATATTTCTCTACGAAATATATAAGTAGTATTAGTAAGTACTAGCTTCGGTTTGGAAATGTCTTGAAGGGTTCAATGAAGATAAGAATGTATAACTTTTAAGATCTGCTAATTATTAAATCTCAGAAATTTCGTGACCTAGGCTTTGAATTAAAGGATGATGTCGTCACACATTATATGCACTAAAATGTCCACCTTCTCGAGCTTCCACATCCAATCCAGCCTCAATGTGTCCGAAGCGTTTTTAAGCTCGATTGATACTCTATAAAATCAAACTGGACGTTTTTTTAGTGCCCAGTAAATTGAAATAAACAAATGGCGACAAACAGTCTAATTAATGCTTGATTCTGTGAACTATGAAGTCACCCTTTTTAACCCAATAAATCTAAAAGCATTGAGATTCAAACCTCGGTATTATAATAAAAACCTTTATTGCTTCCAGTAAGAAATTTACTCCTCTTTTAGAGTATTTTCGATAAGTTCTAAAATTTTTGAATCTTTAAAAATATGTGCAAGGGACAATGCCGTGGCACAACCATTTGTTTGCAAAGCATTCAAATCAGCACCTGTTGGTAGAAATAATAATGAATTATACCAAATCTTTACCAGATTTAATAAGAATTTGGACAAAATTCGCTCTTCCTAAAATAATTGCATTCATGAGAAGCGTGTATCCATTTTTATCGCGTGTATTTACATCGGCACCTTTTAACAGTAATTGATAAAGAAGAGGTTCATTGTTCCTCCAAAGAGGGTATATTATAAGGGGAACTCCGGCCATATCTCTAGTGTTAGGGTCAGCTCCCCAATCCAGTAAGATTCGTGTGATTTCAAAATTGTTTTTATTAACAGCAAGTCGTAAAGCTTTATTGATCTCATCAGATCGATTTTTTGATGGGTCACCGTTATTCAATAATAGTTTTACAATGGTATCATAACCCTAAGTCAATAACCTGTTATTTGAACATCAGAAGTGAATAACCTGTTCAGTGGCCAATGTAAGCTCAGATCGTCCTTTCTGATTCACTTTATACATCATAGGTACACCCCTACTTAGGAGGTATTCGACAATTTCAGTATACCCATTCACAGAAGCAATCATTAGTGGCGTATCAAAATCATTGTTTTCAAGAGTGGTTAGACTTCCTCTTTGCACGAGCAACTTTACACCGTCCAAATGCCCAAGAAGAGTGGCTCGATGAATGGCAAAATTCCCATTTGCATCCGCTTGATGTAAAACAGCACCATGGACAAGTAGAAATTCCATCATTGTTAGATCTCCTCCACTTGTCGCTACTATCAGAGGTGTTTCACCTCCGAGCATTTTTGTGGCATTTATGTTGGCCTACAAGTTATATAAAATCTATTCAGTGACATGTCTAAGATTTTAAAATATCCACAATGATGTTTAATGCACAGTTGAAAGGCAAAGCTAAATATCGTACTGATCTAACCGACATACCATGGCGTAGAAGTAAATAACAATTAAGAGATAAAAAAAATCTCAATTTAAAATCTATTTTAATTGCAATGATCACAGACTTTAAGTAAAGAGAAATTTACTTTAAAACCAATCTTCTCTATTAACTGCGAGGTATTTGGCTGTATTTTTACTTTTATAAAAAATATGGAGACGATTTAACAAAATCACTGTAAAAATATTTATATTACTAAATTTTTAAACAGAAAAATTTTTTCATCCAATCACCGTATTAAGCATAAAAAAAAAAATAAAAGAATAGCAATTTGATCAATAGAAATACAAAACTTACACCCATTTTAAGAACCTGTTCCACGCTTTGGATATCACTATCTTCCACCGCGCGGAACAAGCGAACATTCAGCTGTTCCACATCCATTATCTAGGAAACTCTAATTAATTGTGCATTTTCATCCGTGATTTAGGCATAAAAATGAACGATGTTCTTCCTGACATATATTTATTTTAACAATTTTCACCGAGACGAATTCATCAAATTCTTTAATTTTATTAATAAATAGCTAAGATTTGAATTCATTTTTTTTTCTTATTTAAAGATTAATACATGTTGATTATGGCAGATATCAATTTTTATTGAATCTTGATGGTTTGGCAGAGTGTTAATTATAAATCGTATAGCATATGAAATTTTTCAACCAGAACCTCCCAAGGACAATTGACGAAATTCACTAGAACCCTCTAATTTTTAATAAAATGATAATTAAATCACTGTCACTGAATTTTGTTCCATGGTAAGGTATGAGTCCAAGCACTTTCTTTGAATTCACAAAATTTAAACAAATTTGCACAAATGTCAAACCGAAATATTAAATTCCTTTTCTGCCGAATAAGAGATGGGTTTCAAATATTCCATTAATTTCAGTAATATTGAGCACTCTCTCCTCTTTTCTGATTTTGATCTAATCAGTGATCTCTAACTGAACTAGCGCCCGACGAAATGGTGGTTCGAAATATGTCTCCGTTATTTCTTATCTCACTTCTTGTTTTCGTTCAATCAGAGGGTTTCGTATAACATTTACTGATAATAAAGATATTTTACCAACTCGTTTGAGACAGTTGACCCCCAAATTTTTTACCGAATGATTTCTTATACATTTCATTAGCTAGTAGTTGCTGTGTTGATAGCTAGCAGATCGAATCAGAGGAATAAAATAGACGACGATTTGAACTGAAGCAATGGTATTTAATAAAACAGTAGATTATTTACCCTCATTACGAATACGCCGTGACAAATATTAATCTAACCACCTGTTTATAAAGTGTAAATGATAAGGATGACAATTTAAATGTCCGTATTGCTAATACGAATTGAATGCAAAGATATGCAATTTGAAATGTCTTGGTTACCCAGAAGGAAGAAAGGCAAAATATGTCCTTCCATCAAAAGAGGATATCTCTAGAGCTGGGGTTACAATCTGCGCCTCTTTAACCCTGATATCTTCAAGATGGCGTGGAAAATTCATTATATTGAAGAAGATGTTTCAAAACAGTTGGGGACAAGTGCTCCGATTTTCAGGAACGGTGATTTGGATTCTCTTGTGAGCTCATGATTAGAAAACAAAATTCCAAAGATAACAAAAATAATAATTTTTGACAAACCTAATGACAATAATATCAACCTTAATCATGAGTCTTCGATGAGCGGAATTTCAGCTTAAATGATTGGATTTTCTTAAAAATTAAATTTATGGTTTTTTTGGGGAACTAATTGATAACAACATCCAGAGGACCTCGAGCTTCCTGCTACTAACAAATAATATTACTAAAGTATTAAGTTTCTGAACACAAAACATGTGATGGCAATAACATCATTATTCCAACCCTGATATAGCAGAATTTAGAAAATGGAAAAGAAGTTAAATGTACATACCCTGAAGACCGTGAATATTTTTTGTGTTTAATTATCGACCTAGGCTGATTATCTGTGGCGATTTCACCGCTGACGCCTTTGATTTTTCTAACCCCTTGGCTATAAGCCGTCAAGTACATTGCTACTAAAGACTTGGAGGTAGCCTTGTAACCATGCTAGCACAAAATAGAACCGCACACACCAGTACGCATATGAAGTTATATCCATCTTTAGGCCTCCTGTTAATTAGAAAATAGTGATCAATGTAGCTAGATCAGATTAGATGGGTACCTTCTCGTACTTTGCATGCTTACAGGCCCCATCTCTATCTTTCGTGTGCGCTATAGACTAGATGCCTCTTCTTATTAATTTATTGTATCGATAAGATATTACTTAGTGAGAAACTGGTCAGATCACACCCTCCTGTAGTTCAGTTAAATTTTTCCCTTACCTAACCCATCATTTCCTCTCCCCCCTCCTCCACTATCACTCGAATGGATATGAATTCTCATGCATTACTCACTAAATATAATTTCATCTTTTTTACCTCTTTTTTTGTACTAGTTATGTGCTTGTAATTGTGAATGCCGAGTTTGATAAATTAAATATTAACTTATAGACTCTTGCAGGCTCATGCAAGGACGTCATTAAAATACTCTCACTGATCAGGATCAGCCACATGCAATGACTCATTTTGCCCCAGCGAGAACTTTCAAGGCCTCTTTCTTGCAAGGGACTAATAGTTCAGTGAAATCCATCAAAATTAGACTTAATTAAATTTAAGGCATTTATTAAAACTTATTTTAGTATGTTTTGAGACCTTTTTCATCAAAATTCCGTATTAATTCACTTTATTTAGACTGAATATTATTTCCGTTTTGAGTCAAATGTCAGAATAAAATCAGACTGCTTTTTAAAATCAAATTTCAGATTCAGTAGGAATCTTTTTGTTTATTTAGGCTAAGACTAGTTGAAATTAATTAAAACACATATATTCTTGATTTAACTGTTTGGTGGCATTAATATATGAGAATATTCATTTCCATTTGGCGTTCAGATTTGAATTAAACTAATCATATTTTAGGTAGAAAATGTCCTTGAGCATTTGCATATTCCCATGCAAGATAAGGATGTGTAACATTCATTCTTTTTATCAGAGAGGTAACCGATAAGACTTTTAGAGTGAACGTCCAGATCGGGTTGACTTTCATTGAAAAATACAGCCGTCCAGTTAGGGATGCGGTGTATGGGACAATACTGAAGAATCAAACTCGAGCCTCTCAGGTGAAAACTAACGAAGCAGATAAAATCGGACATTTTTCTCATAGGAATGTCTCTAAGATACTTAATTTAACTAAGTTAACCCTTCCTTAAATGGAATTTGGAACTAAATGACATCTTAACAAGGATTATTTCACACATTTGAAAAAGTTTTCCCCTTTTAAAGCACATTTGTAGTTATTAAAATCGGAACCCAAAATTAAATATTATATACTCATTATAAAATTATCTAATATTTCAAGATCAATAAATAGTTATTTATTTATCGCGGTAATTTTAAACGAATGTGCAAAAAATCAAATGAAACATTGGCAAACTCTTCCACCTAACGGATTTGAGGGAGAATCTTGTTTTTCAATGTGTTATAAATTAATTGGAATTACAAAGTTAATAAAATTTCATTAAATATTGCAGGCCTTTATGGTCATACGCTTTCTTTTTGCCTAAATTTGCAAATATGATAGATTCAAATAATATGACGGAATGAAAAAGTGAAACTAATCTTTTATTATTGTTTTCGTTTCCTGTACCAGCTGGTCATTTCTCGAGATACCGTGCAGTGTGAAAATCTCTTCTGTCTTCCCATTGGGATTTTTGGTAGACAGTTTCCCCCTCTAGTCCTCTATTTTCTTCACACCTTCATGAGATAGTTCTATTACGCCATCTGTGTGTTCATCTAAATGTGAACTGATCTCGTATACGTAAATACTTGTCAGTTCTAAATGGTTGAACATTTTGTGTTAATTATATTTCTTTATTAAAATTAGCCACTTACCGTACTCTTATCTCTTTACTGACTCTCCGCTCTTGTTTACGCTAGACTTAGTCATATACACCACGTGCAGAAGATATAACAATTATTACTCACCGTAATACAAAAAATTTATTTTTAGCTGTTGACAGCAATTAAAATCGATTAACAGACGGTTTAACAAACAATAAATAGGAGAGGATCATAAATATGCTAAAAGCAACGTTGTCAATGAATATCAAGTTATGGGATTCTTGCTCCGGGGTGTGCAGTATTTCCAGAATTCAGTCTCATGAGCGGATCGCAAACGTTCATCTGCGATCTCCAGTGTTTATTGACCATTTATTTAAATGTGATGCTCGGTCTTGACACGTCAACTCCTTACGTCAACACTTTAAGCTAGCGGAGCTCCGTTAGATGCACTAATTCAATAGAAAGTAAAAAGCTGAATGCAAAAATTAAATCATATTATCACATTATTTAAGTAAAGATATGCAAGAATAAATTCCAGTGGTTAGTGCTAGAAATGAACGGCTCACAGCACAGATTTCAAAGTAATATCATCGGCTTTAGTTTGTCTCATTCATGTATCTAATCAGTTTCATATTCCAAAGATCCATTTCATTCCAAAGGTTTGACTATGCTTTGAATAATACTATTACTCAAGCCATTCTTATATATTAAGAGTCCGTTCTAACCTTATTAACCATCCAAAGTTTCTTACAAGAGCCGGAACCTAATTATAACACATGATTAAGCAAATTTCGCCTATCAATTCAAAATTATGCAGAGTAACAACCAGGTAATTTGGCGCATTCCTCCTGGATAGACCCAATTCATTTTATTCAATAGGATCCAAAGAAAGCAGATCAGAATTGGCAAACACCGATGAGCAGTGGAGTACAAAAAGACCACAGTCGGTACCTCGGTAATCCAGATCTGCAATAAGACAACAAAACTAAATCAAATTTTAACAAACATCTAAAATCCAATCCTTTATATGGGAGTATATTCAATGTTAATGACTTTTCATTGCGCAGCTGCACAAATGCGAAATTAGTATAAGGCATAAATATAAATAAGTGATTTACTGTAAATATACTGGCTCACGCAATTTAAAATTTATTAAATTTTGGTATCAAAGAATGGTTTAATTCTATTTGTTATTCGTTAGGGGCGAGCTCTTAGCATACACATGAGACAGTAAAATATTAATGTGAGAGAAATTTTCTGCTAAACCGCGATAGAGAAAGGGAGTAATGACAAAGGGAATAATTTATGAGACTTCTTGGCGCTCCGTTCTTGAATCGATACTGCTATGTTCTTGGCAGTTTTTCCATAAAATGAAAATAATTTTATGTTAAAACAAGCTTTAGTATAATACTGTTTTAATATGCTATACAGTGGTAACATTTTTTGAAAACGAGCGGCCAGTCAATCTGGATAGGACTGGATTAATTAGCTAAATTTGATCAAAGCAGTTTAATTCTAACGGTTCTGATCTCTTAACTCCCATCATCGATTAGTTGTATCTTATGATAACCTGCATGGCACCCTGTTCAATAAGTACCCTACTTCCATTTAAAACCTTTTACAATTTTTAATTTCAAATATCTTCTTCTTCTACGATTTCACTGCAAACTCTAAAATGTCTTGGCCTTGAAATTCATGTCATAAGAGAGCTTGTAAATTAATCTTAGACTATGAATCAAGCTATAAATATCTGACCAAAATGCAAACCTGTCTGTAGAATTATGCAAATTAAGTTTAATACGTGGGAGATGAGTCTGTTACAACCCCTATCGTCGTAGCCATCTCTACTCTACTGTTTACTTAGGTTGCCTTCATCGAAAAAATGCAAGTCAACATGTGATTGGATATCAAACTTGACGTTAATGTTGACGCTAAGATAGACAGGAAAAAAATTGTTTTCATTAATGAATATTACTGATTTTCCGATTAAAAACTACAAGACTTGTGTTCAAAAACACAACATTATCTTGATGCTACAATAAAGACGTCCTTTCTTTGTCCAGACTTTCTACTCTGGAACCTATTCAAGACTCATTCCAAGACCAAAAATATATGCTGTGCCATATCCAGCCCTCTTAGTCTATCTTGTATTCTGCTTTGAGTGGGTGTAAATTATGGTTGCTACTACGTTACTTGGGTCATGAACAAAAAATAAAATCTTTCGAACTTTATATAACCGATCTCGATGACAAACAGTAAACATCAATATAGAAGATAATTCAGGGTAAATATATTGTTTTTTATAAGACCACGTAGAAGTTGTAATAGGAAATACGTTGTTGGAGTTAGACAACAACCAACGGTTTGCAGCTAACAGATTACGACAACCAATTCGTAGCTGTTTG
>CAADRB010000013.1:1081468-1116950 GCA_900708905.1 Hymenolepis diminuta | reverse complement strand
TGTGTCTCGGTGTCGGTGTCTCTACGACCACCTTTGAAGTCAGCAAACCAACGTTTTATTGTTGTTTCTGATGGAGCGGAGTCTCCATAACACTTTTCAAGCCATTGCTTCGCTTGAATGGTATCTCTTTCCATTAAGAAGCAGTGTAAAATTAAAAACTGAAATTTTTTTGATGCATTGTTTTAAAAATAACAAAATTAGCGTCACTCTTAGCACAATAACTCACAAACTAATGAATGAAATATCATGAAATTTTAACAGCTGTCTTTTGAAGGTGAGTATTAACTGAAAAAAGGTGACTGCAATAAAACTAGCGCCATCTATGTGTTAGGCCCGGGACTTTTCAGCCCATGTGTTATTTGTAAATTAGTGCATTTATAATGTTCATTTGATTATGAAAAGAAGCAACACTGAAGTATTTTATTTAAGAAGTACTTTGACAATTGAAAATACTTAACTACTACTAACTATCATTTTAAACCGAAAGAAAGTAGGCTTTCTCAATTTAACATTTATTATAATACGCTTTGACTCTACCCACTTATTCTAAATTTTAACAGAAATTTATTTATTCTTATTTTACGAAATAAATCCAAACAAATAAAAAGTCTGCATCAGGAAAATCATAAACGAGCTTTGAAAATTTCCCATCTTCTTCTAATTTATCACAATAGAGCTAAAAGAAACGATACATTGAGCACCTTTCTTGACATCAACGTTTGAAAATCAATGAGGTTAGCAATTATTAAATGAAATTAATGTCTGATCTTCCTACTGTTTACTCCCGGTTCAAAAAGTTCCATTGCAATATATCATCAATGCATTCATAGTGCGGTGATAAATTCATAACATTTCAATTCATTCGAAGGTGTGCAAATGTGGGAAAACGAAAAATCCTGATTTTAATACCGTAGTTACTCAGCACGCCGATTAATCACTAAACGGGAGGATCCACAAAACGTTGGTCTATCGATGGGAAAAGTTAGAAAGAAGTTCTTTTCTTCCGATATGTTTAATACAACTGCTACACGTATTTACAGTTGAAATGATCAGAAAATCTTTTATAATGTTAGGCTATTTCTACTAATGGCATCACATTAATATATTTTTACTACTTAGTCTTCATTTTATTGGCCATAGCAGAGCAAAAAATTGCAATTTTTGACCGTAGAGAGCGCTTACCCAAAAGGATGTAAGAAGCAATTAAATCAGTGGCTGAGAGATTTTGTGATAAGTCAAAAATCAAAGCCTTACTCTGTCTGGACTCTGAAATCGTCAGGTTGTCTGAATTATATTTTTTTCCTTCATAATATATTTAATTAATTCACGTCATCACTTCAGTGAAATTCTGAGTTTCTTGTCTTCTTATGACATCCTTATCGCCTCCTTTTCACGTGGGTTCAGAAACAGTCATCCACTGGGCAAGGACGTCTATCCATTTGAGCGCTTAAGTGAAGGTCTGTTCGTCAGTACCTTCTCATCTCACGTGCGTTTGTGAAAAGTCGATACCACCGACTCAGAGTATTTCCTTTTTGTTCCACACCCTTTGCAAGTGAGTTTGGGGTAGATTTCTTATTTGGTTTCCATATCAACACTAAACTGCCTAAGCCAGCACTTTGAATAAGATGCTTTAGATTTCTCAATTTCGGTAACTTAAAATTCAATAAAAGTTTGACAAGTGTATCGCCTTTCTTATGCTGACTTGTACAGAGATTAAGTCTATGCTTGTATAATTGTTAAATTGAGGTTTCTCAGAGGAAAATTTTATGCCAGCTCGCCAATATTCATTTGGCGTCTACTGTACAGGCTTGGTATCATCCGTTGAGCTGTGTCTTCTGATCAGTCTTCACCTTGCTATCGTCCACCTTTTGAAAGATGGTAGTAGACCGTAAATCGTAAAGAGGAACGGACTCGACGAATACTTCAAAGGGTTTTACTTGACTTTTAAGCGGAAGTACTTTTGAACTTAAAAATGTCCCAATTATAATTTTTATATTGACAGCAAATTACATCCATTTAAATCTTATTCTTAATATGAACAGTTTCAATTAGCCAACTTTCTAATGGCCAAAATAGTAATTTATAAACGTTTTCAACTTAATAAAATATGAAATAAAATAATTTTCAGTTCTTCATGAGAGTTTGACTAATCTTTAGCGTTGGTAGGTCCGGCAAAGGGTAGATATATATTTAAATTAACTACTTACAAAATATAAGTAAACAAGATAGGAAAATCTGCTGAATAGAAACTCTTCTTAATTATTAAAGCGTAAACTCGAAAGGTTCTGATTTATAATTCCCTCTCAACGGGCTTCATCGTTAAAGAAATTCCAGCTTCAGCCATAAATGATTATCTCTTGAGTCACACATCTGAAATCACATCTGAAATTTTTTATTCAACAAGTAAAAATGGAAATAAATTGTTTATTATTACTAATTTCAGCTATCTCAGCTCGACTGTGTTAAGTTCATATAAGCGATTCAATAATATGTAATATCATTTTTGTCTTCTCAACTCTTAAGAGAAAAAAATGGACTGGAGTGGCCAGAATGACCGTCACGGTTAAAAACCGTCAATGAGCATCAGACATCGTAGACACGAATTTGCACCAATCCAGGAACGATTCATGAAATTTGAGCTTTGGATTGTAAATACTGTACAACCCGATTCTAAAAATCCAATGATGTAAATCTTTTTGATAACTTAACCTTACTCCCAATATCTTATTGAGAGCAAAAGCGATAGTATAGTGATAATAACAGGTTTAAGTACAATGTATTGCAAATATGAAATTATCTATCAAATTACCTCTTAAAGACACAACATTTATTTCTGTTTGTGTGTTTATCGTACCTTAAATCAGGCGTAAATAATAAACATTGTTTCTTTCAGAAACACATGGTGGAAATTCCCAATATGACCTTGAAGTTTGATGTTTCAACAGTGAAAATCTCATTTCCTCACGATTTATTGCATATAACCATATAATAAAGTGAATGATATTAGTTTTTTTCCTATTTCCAACATTTGATGTGGTATTATGTCATCAAATTTGAGTTTAGTTTGTGGATTAAAAAAATGCATAACAATTGGCATAGCATTAATAGAGCATATTTGGATAACTAACTTCTTGTTCACATCACATTTTCCGCTAAACTTTTGCTCGCTTGTAACCATTTCATCTCAATCCAGATGTCATAAAAATCATAGTTCCCCAAGTTTACTATCCTAACCTCATATGGCTACATACTTATTTCAGATTCTTATTGGTTGGCAGGTAAATGTTCAACCTGTTGATGCAATGTCGTAGGATGAACTGGGGTAGGGGTAGCAGGGATATTATGCTGTTTTTATTAGCCTACCCTTAACGGTGGTGGTTTTGATGGTGATCGCAGTGGGTCTTGAGGTCAAATGCATGTTCTTTCTCTCCCGTCACATCTGTCCCACTGAAAGGCGTAAATTGGTTTCTATACGGGTGAATTTACTTGCCTGCATATTGAAATCAGCTACACCTTATCTCTGTCCAAAGAAGTCCACTCCTCTCATTGTAGTAGCATTAAAACTTAATATAAACATCAATTAATCTTGAAAAATGCAAAGTTTAGATCATTTTTTTAAGGTAAGACTCGTTCCAGGTAATGCGCACATTCCAAGGCAGATACAGCCATTGACGGATCAAAATTCAGGGAAAATTCACCTATTTCTGGTTTGTGAGAGAGGGAACATAAATCATTTTAAAATGGGCCATACGCAGTCATAACATACAATCTTACGCAAATTAACTTGTGACTAAAGTCATTCAGTTCTGATTTCTTTTAATACAACACAAAAGCCTTCAATTTGGTGGTACTAAGAAAGCCTTTAAAATGAATAATATACAACTGATCCATCTTTTTTTAATGTAAATTACTTTTTCATAATGCATTGAATAAAATCAGCATATATTCAAAGGAACTGGTAAAATTACATATATATACAATATTTAAAAATTATAAATTAAGTAAAAAAATTTCAGATTAATTTTTTCGCATATTATTGGCTTTGAAGGATGCTAAATAATGTAGATGACTTGTAATATTTTAAGTCGAATTTGAGCAAATTCGGCTAAGTAAACATAAATATTTACCTCCCTTCAAACGCCCACATTCCAGACATTTTGGATTTCACTAGAAGAAGTAATATTCATTGCTTCTTAACAAATCGAAATCAGTTATTTAATAAATTAGTGTTAATCTCGTCCTTCATGACTAAATAAGCATTGAAGAGTAGGAAGCTAGTAGTACCACTCCACGTTATTGCAAACAAGTCAGGTTATGACCTCAGGTGTCTTCAAATGATTCCATGAATCGATGGAATTATTATTTAGGCAAGTTAAATAAAGTGGTTCAAATAACTTGAATCATTCGTAAATGTTCCTTTTTTCGTTTAATATTTGGTGAATAACGTATAATAGACAGAATAGTTGGCATTCGAAGATATCTCGTGATGTTAGCATTTAGAGAGCGAATTAGAACATTCCTTTACACTGACGCAATGAAGTGTTAAGAATTACTAGTTCCTCAAGAAGCACCGCGTAGTTCGATTCACGATATTAAACAGAGCGATTACAAATAATATTACTCATGAAACTGAAGACAGCAAATAACATAATGGCGGGTAAATCAATAAAGATACGTTATACAATCCCTTTTCAAACAAGTAAACCGGCGGAGCGTGTACTAGTTTCTTCTAATTAAATCTCAATTTAATTAGTCCAAAGTCACCTCTCTTCAAAATCTCAATAACATCCTCTTATATTTCATCACATTGCTGAAATAAAACTTATATTAAGCAACAGACAATTTTCATGGGTGTGATTGTTAATTGGTACTAAAGGTAATTTACTATTATAAATTTGACAATTAATGGTGACATACATGAAATCAGCACAACGACTGTGGTGTCCTGAAATCACCTGTCCTCTTGATCTTTCCCTGCCTTATTCCCATATTATTTTCCTCTTCGGATTCTACTAAAATCCCCCTGTCTAGTCCACTTCTAATGAGATGTCCTCTCCCAGACTTCCTGATTCTGACTGAGATGATAGTTGTAACACCGCCACAGCTCATACAATAAAAGTATTTCTCCGTGAACAAATCAACATTTTCTGGACAAATTTCCAAGTGCCTAAGGTACAGGCCGTTTGAATAACTAATGAGAGGTCATATGTTTAAAAGTTATTTTCTGCCAGACCAATTTCCTTTATAAGAGGGCAAGTTTTAAATGCATAATTCAGTTGACTAGCAACAAATGCCCGTGTGTCCCATATTCGTGACCAGCTTTCACTCATCGAAAGTACATACAAAGAAAATGATGTGTTTTGAGAGAATTATTTATTAAAGATAATCCTTTGGCCATAAAGTATGTAATAATCCTGTTAATTAATTAGAAAATAAATTATCTATTTTCAGTATCATTATCATTTCCAGATAAAGCCCCTTAACGTAACAAAGTGGACTTATCGTTCGACAAAATTCTGTTACTTTTAAGCACTTTAAAAATGAAAAAAGAAGTGTACTGGAATTAACTTCGTGATTCATGGATATTGCATGAGGTAGATGCATCGAAATTAACGTGAACAATCTTCAGTTCATTGTTGAGTTCTAAATCCCAACTCATTTTTCGAAAGGGCTTTTCAACATTCATTTAAGGTAGAATTATAAAATCATCGAGCCTCCTGGCTGGGGAACTCAATTTCTCTTGCCCCTAAAATATGGTAATTAATCAATTCTGAGCACTTCAGAGCAGCAGTCTACTGATTATTTTGCAGAATTGATCAAGACGTGAACCTATCCACAAGTTTTTCAAAGACCTATGTAGGAAAACTCAATTATGAAGTAAAATCAGACAAACTGTTAAATGCGGAACTCCCTTTTGGTTTTTTCAGCAAACTTTAAATTTTTCTATTCCGTCCAATATTCTAACTTTTCATCACACTTGGTTCCTTCCAACGATCGAAATTGCTGTAAACGGTCGTTTCACAAGAGTAGGACACCTGAATGAGTTTCACCCAAACTATTTCTAACCGGTGATTAAAACCGAGTATTGAGATACTTGATTATCGAATTATTGGAAAGTATAGTTGCAGCTACAACTGATGCTAGGGCTATCACAAACAACAGACGAATACAATTTTTAAATTTACCATGCAACAGCAATGGAAATTCGAGAGAGAAAGACAAGTAAATGAAGAAAGAAGGAAAGTAGAATATGACGAAGAACGGGGAAGAGTTTGAGAATTGAGCGTTTGCATCATTAGTCTTGTAGCCGAGAGAACGTTAAATTTTACAGGCGGAGAACTGAATTCCCGCGAAAGAAACGAACACAAATAATTAATTAATATTCTCCAACTGTGTCGAATGAAAACAGCTGATGAAAAGGTGAAAACATAAATATATCTTATTACCTAATTAATTAAATTAATATGTCCCAAAATTTCTGGGAATCCTTCAGCCCCCTCCCAGCCTTCAAATGCATGATAGTGACACCAATCTCCGACCGTGAATTGATCCAATCATACTTGTTCCGTTTAAAATGAATGTGGTAATATTTAGAAGTTTGAATATTGGAAAGAAAAATATACCAAAGCACAATAATGAAAAAGAAATATGGAAACAAAATGGATATTTTTAACGTCAGTAGAGAATAGAATGTTCGAGAATTTAATTGCTGTATCTGTCTTTATGTGTTTCTTCGGTCTTCCGCCTCTTGCCACATTTTGATAGCAAAGTAGTCTAGAGATTTGATGAACGTTAACTTTCATTAATATTTATTTACTAGGCTGAGAGCTTGCTTTGGATCGAGTTTGAGGGTTGACAAATTTAGAAAGTGGTGATATCTGCCTTGTGTTGAATCAGTTTAAGATTGTAATGAGCCAAAATTAGTTTGTCGGCCAAATGCATCAAGGTAGTATGACGTTGGAGTTGCCTGGTGGATTTTATTGTTCTTGATATTGATTCTATGTTTCCAGTTAATACAGTTTTGGAGGATTTATCACATCAGGTTTCTGTGCGTTGCTCTTTCGCCTGAGACTTTCTTTGTCAGAGCGAGTACTATTTTTTCTTCCCCTTGTTCAGAGTTGGAATCAATAGCGAGTAACGGAACTTCCTTCGAGAGTTTTCGGTTATCTGGTCGGAACTATTCTGTATCAAATTCCGTTTCCATTATGATTATTTTGGAGAACGAATCATCACTCTGCGTCATGATGTTCCGGCTCTGTGGTATCTCGCTCTTGTGACTGTGGTCTTTCATTGTCTGCATTAGGTAGCTAATTGCGGAGTTGGGTCAAAAGCCTTCTGCTATTTTTTAATTCCGGTTCCTCGATGCGCTCCAAGATAGCGAACTTGAGATCGTTGTAAGGTGTCGTGGACAGTTTTTCGAGAATTTCGTACACGATCTCGGCAAGTTCAGGTGTTAGACAGTTGAGAAGGCGCGTGAATCAGATCTTACTGGTTGGTTGTTCCGTTAGCACTAAACTACGCCTCGAGGAAGGCGAAACTCTCTGGAATATACACTTCATGGAAGGTGAGAGAACTAAAGTCGTTTGACATAGTAGATCGGAAAGTTGTGAGTTCTTCAAGGCCACCAAATTGTTGGAATTGTTGTTGTACAGGATGGTGAATGCTCAGAGTAACCAAATTGTTGCAAAGATGACTAAGACTATCCTCAAACAGTCGTCAACCGCAGTGTTTGTGATCAAAAAGATTGAGTCGGGGATAAAGCAGAATTTATTGAACATGACAACTAAGAATTGAGTTAGATGGCAAAAGGTAGAGAGCAGGTGAATACTAACGAAAAACAGTGCAAAAGGCAGACAACTACCAGTCTTGCAACCGATAATTCATTGTATTTTATAAGTGAAATCTGAGCTACCGCGAAAGAAACTAGTACAAATCGTAAATCAGTATTCCTCGACTGTCTCCACTGAAAACAGTTCAAACAAACGCGAAAGCATAAATATAATTTGCTATCGAAGCAAATTAAATTAATATAGCTCAAAAAATACGAAATTTTGAGGGACCCTTCAATATACAAGGTGATTAAAAGATTTCAGAGGCTAGCATCCGTTGAAATGTTTCCCGTAATTAATTTAGAGGGCTTGTTGGATAGGGCCTGTTTCTTTAGTAATTTCTTCTTTAATCGTACTACGTGAAATGTTTAAACGGGGATTGAAATGTCACTTTCATTCCCACGAATCAATTCTCGCCTTCCTATGCAGACAGGCCAAATCTTAGTGTCGATAAGATTTTTCTTCCTGATAAAATAAATCTATTAATGTAATACCACAACTGTAATTATCTACAATCAGGTACGAGTGAATTCTTTGTAAAAGCATTTTGCATTCCGTCAACGGGGCAAGAAGTTGAAAACACTTGCATTGGTGGCATTTCTGACGCAATTACTGAAAACCTTAGGCTGACTACAACCACCTTCTCGCAGGAAAATCCAAGAATATTCTCTTTTCTTCTTGAACTTTGCTTAATCGGGGCTTCAAGAAGCGTTTACAGATTGCCTCATCTATATGATAATTTTATCTGAAAAATAAATAAAAAATGACCATATTTGCATCAATTCTTATGTCATTTTAGAAAATCCAGAAATCTTCATTTAACAGCAATGAGAAAATGATAATGTGGTATGGAATTTCGGTTAAAACTAATTATTAGAACTTAGTAAAAATATTTTAAAAACTAATTTCATAAATAAAAATAATTTTTAAAGAATTCTCTCTGGATTGTGTTAGATAGGAGAGAAATTTTACAATTTCTGATTTGATTTTCTATATAGCAAAATTTATGCGACTGATAAATATAGGTGGTTATGTAGATCCACTTTCATAGAAATCGCAAATAATAGATTAGCGAGATTTAGTTAAATTTCCCAAAGTGTACAAAAACATTTCTTAAAAGTGTGTCGAAAGAACTCCGACGGGATAAAGCTCACATCTCTGAATTAGTGATTCAGTTATGGAGACCGCCATGATGAGTCAGAACGGCCTATACCTATGATATTGCAATGATGCAATTTGAAACATTCATTTCCCTCCATTTAGTTTCTTACATTCGCACGTTTATTTTCCCTCAAATGGTTATGACTTTTCCTACTGTGTGTTAGCCGGCCTTACCATTCAGTCCGTTACCTGAGACTCTGGGTCACTCATGGTATGTGATCAAATAACCAGAACTGCAACTACATACAAGAAATTCGGTGCTTTTCCCTCACTGAGCCAGTTAGTTGTGACTGATAGAGCGTTTGCAGTCGCCTGACGCAGTTTGTTTATCTTCAATCATAGAGTATTTGAAGCCTCTATAAATCCACACATCTTACTATTTAGTTTAGCAAATTCGCTTTGTCCATCACATCTACCATTCAGAGCACTCGTTGTAACCACCTACACTACTGATCACTCCACCTTTTCTGGCCACTCCTCTCATCAAGCAGACCACTACTACCAAATGCTGCTGATTGCAACTCTTCTTCCTTTATTCTGATGTTACAGTGAAGATTATTAGAAGATAGAAGATATAGTCTGAAGAATAACTGGGGGCCAATATCATTTTCATAACTCTTCACTCACCAAGCAGATCAAAATGGCTGTGGCACTGAATCACCCAATTACGTCCTATACTTTTATGAGTGCTTCTCTGACCGGATGAGAGGCCAAGAGATGTCCGAGGAACTGTGGATATTATCGAGGAGTCCTAATGAGGTGCCAAAAACACACGAGTCATATGGGACTTCTGGCTGTGTTCCCTTCTCTTCCAGAAGTTTACATTCAGACACTTGTATTCCATTGTATCATGTATCTTTTCTTTAATAAACAATTATTTTATTCAGTAGAAGAAGCATGGTCTAAATAAACCTTTATTATGACACATCATATAGATAAAGCAAGTTTGTAATGAATGGGCATACAGCCTATAAGATGCATGAAGCAAAGATCACCAGTGGGGAGAGAAGGCAGTCATTTCCTCCCATGTCTGCCTATCTCCACTCGGAACGGTAGCCACCGATGACTAAATAACTTGATCTAGCCAATGACCACGCTGATTTCCCAGTAAGGCTGCCCTTTTACCCCACTCTGCGTGCAGGTATGTGCCTCAGTTTGGCCCAGCAAAGTTGCAGACCTACTTCTGGCACCCCTGGGGCTTGGATCAGACCACCTACATAATTTTAAGAAATGTATTCCAAAATCAGTATAGAGGAACAGAGTTCACAGACTTCATCCTTCTTGGTTTTACAAGTAGGTGTCTGATTAATTAAAAAATTATTTAGCCTTCTTTCTAGTTAATCTATATGGTCTATTTAGTTTTAAACACAGAATAGCTCAACTAGCACCCAACAATACTTTAAATGAACTAAGGTCACATTATTGTCTACTCACATTTATAACTATATAGCTGTATTAATTGCATTGAATGTCCAATAATCTCATTCCCGACACTGTTTATTTGTCCCTACAAAGCCTCACCAATAGGACTTAGACTTTTAATCTTAGCGATTTCTTTACTTCCCTAAAGCACGATGATAAATAGTAACTGGTGTTCAGCAAGTACGAAATATCATCCACTCTAGCACGACCACAACGGCAAACATTCAAACTGTTAACTTTTCATATCCCTCATTACAGTTGTGCATCTATGCTAATATTAAATAGGTTATTAGTCCACATTATATGTTAGCGACTTAAGATACGGATCCATCTTTTTGTCGACTAAGATACAATGCACAATAGACCACTCAATGCATACTTTTTTATCAGGATTATCAATTTCCTAATGAGATGTTTACGCGCAAAATAAAATAATAAAGCAGACCTTTTCCATTCCCAGCCAGTCGGTAGGGCTCGGTCCTCCTTCATGGGGACTCTTTATCCTTATTGACTTTCAATCTTCTGCGAATTAGACAAGTGCAAGATATGGTTGAATTGAATCTTCACTCCGTTTTCTCAAGGTTTAATTAAAAAATTATGAATTTTCAATTGCCAGAAAACTAACGCTGAGATAGAAATCTGCTCAAATTCGCTGACTCGAATACCACCTTCTCAATGCTCTACGCTTAAAACAAATTTTTGCTTCGAAGCACTTAAAACCACCCAATTGATGCTGCTAAATATGGAGAGAAAGAAGCATTGAAATAGAAAATTCTTTCTTTTCAGAAAAACCTTTTCAGTGTTTTACTGCACAAAGCATGATAAAGCAACGTGAAAAAGCGGAAATATCTTTGTCATCTTTTGTCAAATGACTAGAGTAATCTGTGTTGGTATTCGTGTAAGAAGCGAAGGTTTTTCCTCATTACGGTGTAGATTAATGTGCATTTGCGAGCTGTTTACTATTTACACACTTGAGTGGCGTTAACAAGCCGCCAAGGATTATTTTAATTGTATAGGGAGAACTTTTTATTCCTGGCGCTCTTTGTTTGAGATTCCGTGGAGTTATTAAAGAAATTTATTCGATCAGCGACGCTACCTCGAGCCTTATTCAATGTTACCATCTTCAATAGTATCGGTTGAACACTCGATCTACCTGTGGATCTTCTCTCTTCTGGCTTTTCAATAGCATTTGCAGAACTGCTAGTCGGTTTACTGGGTGCTGTCGACGGTCTAGGAATGGAAGGTGGTGTGGGGTTTTCCTGATTTTTAGTTTTCGGAGGAGCGTAAGTTACTGATTGTTTCAGGGGAGCAGTAATCTGTTTAGCAGTTGTCGATGTTTTGGTGTCCTTGGGTTGTTCCACTTTTGTTGGAGAAGGTGGTTTTGTGATGTTGTTTTGTTTAACACTAGGAGTGAGATTCTCCTCTTTCTTGTGTTTAATGTTAGTTTTTACGGGAGAAGATAATTCCTCTGGTTTGTTAGCCTGATAGTGAATTTTAATCACTGGTTTGGGTGCCGTTTTTTCCTCATCCTTAACAGCTGGTTTCTGTGTGCTTGTATTTACAGTTTTCTCAGTAGTGGTTAAAGAAGACTTAGGCTTAGTTGCAGTGGGGGTTGGAGATTTGGAAGCATTGGAATTGTTTGAAGCAGATATATTAATCCCGGGTCGGGTGGGATTTGTAATCATAATTTTCGGAGGTCTCTTCATATTAGAGATCTTTTCGACGTCCGCTCGACTGATAGGCCTTCTTGGCTCCCTTATTTGTTTGTCAGCTTCACTTGCTGTGCTAAATGACTTATTTCGTTTCATGTCTTCAGGAGGGGGTAGTTCTGTCAGTCCTTCTCTAACAGAAGACTTCCTGAAAAGAGCCGCCGTCTTCGTACTCTTGGCTTGGAGAAGTTTTCGATATTCACGATCTTTACTTTGATTATGACTCAAAACGACACCCATCCGCTGAAGAGCGATTATAGCATTAACGGCCTTCTACAAAAAAAACAAGAAAAGTGTCTCAAATTAGATAAATTATATTTTTTACATTATAAAGGCGAATGGCAATTCATCTCACCTGCCACTTTCGTCGGTAAACAAAATGCCGAAGTCGCTTTTTGCTGACCGTCGCTGTTCGCTTCAGTTTCGGTGCCTCCTTTAAAACCAAAAACATTGTCGTATTAATAAAAAGTTAGCTGATAGCAAAAGTTTCTACCATCGGGGTGCAAGTAAAGTTTAAATTTTCAATCCATATACTAACATGGTAATAAAAATTCGCTGTTTACAAATGATTGTTTAGCTGTAGTTCCAACCATTAGCGCAAAGATTAGAGTCGGTATTCTAGATAAGTACCTTAAATTCCAGAATATTTAACCACATTTTTGCGCTGAAATGTACTTCAAGGCATCTAAACGGACTATTCAGGATTTCAGCTTCAAAATTTCTGACTCATTTTTAAGGACACATAAGCTGGACGGTACATTTTTTGCAGTGCAGGTCCGATGTTTGTCTCAGTGAATCAACATTCATATTACTCTAGAAATACATACGTTTAGAGATATAAAAAGGTCTTTTCATTGTTAATTGCTCGAAAGTGAAATTGTTAATTTTTACAGGATGTATATCTGTAATTCCCATATAATCTGGTAATGTTATTAAATTGTTTTCTATTTTAAACTAAAGTTCTTCATAAATTACCTTCAACCAGGGATGAGAGAGACACTGGGTTGCAGTATTTCTCTTCCTAAAATAGAATTTAAATGACAATCAAACATGAATATATCAATCGCCAATTGAAAATTAATTGAAGTGTATTACTTACTTTGGATTTTTGGTCAATAGAGCTTTTATGAAATCCTTGGCATCCGAAGAAATGTCCTTAAACTCTGGATAGTCAAACGTATAGCTGCAACGCATAATGTTGCTCAGTGTTTCGCCCTCGTTGTCACCCATGAAAGGTGATAAGCCAGAGAGTCTAGACGCAGATTTTAAAAGAAAAGAATTTTAAAATTTTACATCCCTACGTAACTTTAAATGATTAATTACGTATAAAGATAAAACAAACGGGATTTCAGATAGTGATGGCCAGAAAACATGAAGCATTATTTAAAAATTTTTTCCAGACTAATAATACACTCGGTAATCATGAGCTTTTTGCCGGTTATTTGATTCTCGCATTTGTCTGAACATGGTTAGTATTTAACTCGAGCATATTCCATTTGACCTTCGGTTTGGTTTGGTCAGCGTAATATGCATGTAATACTGACATACATCTCACTTTCAGCCCTGAAAGATTTAGAAAACGTTAAGATATATAAAAATAACAACCCAAATATTTATCATAATTGTTGCTTTTTTATTTTATTTTAATGTCCGTTATTATTTAAAACCTTCACTTACAGCATAGTCAATTGACGTTAAAGTATTCTAAAGTTAATGTATTAAGGAAAACGTTTCACTCTCTGTTAAAACTACGATCCAATACACAGACGTATTCACTTACTCCCACATTCTTTTCTTATCAATTTGGGGCAGACTGGGACTGGGCGACTGTCAACTTAGCGCCTTTGAGATGAGGTTTTAACTATCTCAAGTTTTATGGTTAGCAGCATAAAACTGTGAACGTTTCAGTAAGCAGAACAAAGCGTTATTCGTTGGCAACAACATGCTCTTCTATACCCTCATCAAATACATACATTTGTGCCTTAATTCCACTTGGAAAAGAAATTGGTGAATACGTCAAGATACCTCCGTTATAGCCTATGAAATGAGTGAAAAAAATTGCCCAAATAACTTGATAATAAATCAAATTCATATTACATAAATGAACTTAAAGTAGATTTAACATTATATAGTAAAAAAAAGGGTGGATCTGTGAATTCAGTTACAGTGCGCATAAAATGAATTTACAACAACGGCTGAAAAACAATGAAATCTACTTAATGAAGCGACGCAGATTTTTTGTTCTGGAAAATGAAAAAAATTTTAGTTGAGACTGATGCATTCACATCAATCACAAGTTAAAAACCCTCAAACTTGCATTTAAACTTTCTTCCAGCTTTCATCAATGAGGCATTTAGCATATTGCCTCAGCTTTCCAATGAGAATGAGGGGTTCTGCTAATCCTTATACAATGGAATTTTAAAACAATTAAAGAAAAATACCCTTGATCAGAAAACTTAAACTATGCTTTCCTGCATTCCTACTTTCTAAATGGTCAAATTCCAAAGCAAATACCACGTGAGCTATACTTCTTAGCCTATTTTGGATGTAAAAGTTGGGAATTTATATTTCAATATGGGAAACAGGGAGTCAGTTTTGCTTCCATCCTAAGACTTTCGTTTTGCTTTCGCTTTAGGTGTTCTAGACACGAAAACAAATTTAAACTAGTGTAATTCCTACTGGCTCGTTTTTTTTCACCCATAACAGGCCTTCAGAATCCAATGTCTGAGGGAGAGTAGAAAGGCCGGGAATATAATCGCTTTAGGAATGTGTGTTAATTACTTTTGTAATTTACTTCTTGATTTGGAACCTGCTATTGGGCAGTAGAGGAGGTTTGGGTAAAATAAAATCGATAAAATATATCATTTCATTGCTTCCATTGATTTACAAAATACATTTTTAATAGTAAGTCATAGTCAAATGATTATTTATGTTTGTAAAAATTATGGAGTTAAAATAAACATAATTTCAATAATTCTAAATTTTACGTGCTTTTAATGTTTCAATTATTGGCAGGTCATATTAATTGTATTTGAAATCTCCATTAATAGCAAAAAATTCTCCTTTTTCACCCTAAAATTCTCCATTTTATCGCAGTTTTAAAAATGTGGGTCGAATAAACAGTACATATTTGTCGGAAAGTGCACTAACTGCAAATATACCCTAATTCAGGCATTTTTACGATTATAATTAATTTAACCTTGGCCTCTCTTATTCGAACACACTTTTAAAATTCGAAGTTGAGAATATGATGTGAAAGAAAAGAGCCAAGGTAAACACTTCTAATTCAAACATTGGAAGGAATACATTCAGCAACTGCGAATGTCTCAGTCCGTATAGTATGTATTCGGAGTTAAAGAAAAATTCCACAATTTTTCCTTTAAAAATTCGATGGATCTATGTAATTGATGTTTTTTCTTATTTTATAAAGTGTAAAGGAACAACAATACCAGCTCATACAAAATTCCCAGGCCAAGTACTACTAACAGCTCGCAAATAAAAGAAGTTTCTACATAGTAAAATTTTATTTTATTCGCTCTTTGCCAAGATAGAGTTTAGAAAATTTGACATTTACTTACCCAACTCCCATATTTACTACGAGCCCGCTGTGATCATTTGCATTAAAAACATTAATGTTTCTTAATATAATTACAACAAAGCGTACTTACAGAACATAGCAGACAACACCGATGGACCACATATCCGTCGCATAGGTCACGGGTTCAAAGGAGATAACTTCGGGAGCAACGAATTCCGGAGTGCCAAACATTACGCGGAGATCTCCGCCGGTTACTTCTCGAGCTAAGCCGAAATCGATTATTTTAATCTTGAAACCGGTTCTTGATAGGCAGAGAATGTTTTCGGGCTATTAAGAAGAAAAGAAAAGAATTTATAATTAGTGAACTGCAAGCATATGTAAGTAAAACGAAAAGTTAGTCAGCTGATGACAACAATAAGAGATTTTCGGGTCAGATAATTTCTCTACAAATGGAGACTTTGCATACATATTAAGCGGGAACAACAGTGCTCGATGAATGCATATATTTCCCTACGTATGCATATTCTCTTAACTTTAACCCAACAAAGTTAATAATGCTCTAAAAAAGCAATTGACTTGATTTATTTCAATAATGTAGAACTAGTTTGCAAAATCCCTAAGCTATAAATTTAGAAAGCAGAAAAAGGTCATCACGAAGACTTTTAGAGCTCTTTCTTCAGTGCGGTAGAATGTGAAAACTATGCATCCCACCGTACAATTCGCATTACTAATTCGATCTTCAAATAAATGGACTTATCGTTATAAGCTTCAGATCAAACATGCATATTTCAATAATTGAAACAGTGTTCCAACTGTGACAAACGTGGCGGAATTTGCATTTATAATATATAATATCTTTCCTTAATACTTTTATATCATTCGTAATATAAAAAATTAGGAGAAAAATTAAAGAGTATTTATTCCAACCCCTTTAAAATACTCAAACTGTACTTGTAAAAACATTCCTGCCAAAAGATGATCCCTTTGATTTTGTTTTCAGAATTTTATTCTTTGGAAATGTGCTTTATTACCACAAAATTATATTTACATTATTTGTTTAATAATTCACCTCGTTAATAGTGATTGCTTAAATTTTAAATTTCATTGCCAATGAAAAGACAATGTGAAATATTAGGGTTGTATGTGCCTAAACATTTGTGATGAATGATGCAGCCAGACCAATGGCAATTTGCATGTGTATTTAAATATGACAGGCAGAAAATGATTGAACGCACCTTTAAATCCAAATGTACAATGTGCTGGGAATGGATATATTCAACGCCTTGAAGTATTTGACGCATAAATTTCTCGCAGGTTGCCTCATCCAGTTCAAAGTTATCATCGATGACGCGTTCGAATAACTCTCCACCAGTTATTCTGAAATATCAAGTTTTTTGGTTTAATGGACGCCTTTATTACAGTATAGAACTATTTTAACCAAATAAAACATTAAATGTTAATATTTTCACCACAATAATCATCTGCATTCACTTGGGTTTTTTTTTCTCAATTTTAACAAACCATGGTAAAATCAAAACTCTATTATAATAAATGATACTTGATACAGAAAGAACCCGAAGGAAGTAGATGCGTAGATTTTTGTCATGAGTAATGCCCTTCTTTTAGATTTAAAATATTTGAAAATGGTAAACCAGATTGGAGCTTAACTTCTTATGATTCCAGATACAGATACCAGTTTTCAAGAATGATTACATAAATTTAGTCGCATTTTTTGAAATCACTCATTTCGAGGATTTGTTTTGATTCCTCATGATTCTAGAACTGTTTCCATCACGCAGAATATTGTGGTAAGTTGTTTAAAATAGTCAGTAAACCAATTAAGTCAGTCATCTCAAGATCATCGATTTTTCACTGGATGCTAATTTAATATTTAGTTTCGTGATTAAAATTGGAGAGCTACACTATTCACCCTTTAATGACTATTTACCGGTTACAATTTTATTCTCCACCCGAAAAATTAGAATTAGGTTTTAAATAGACAAGAACACCTCAATCGACTTATAGGCCAACCGTTGCTGTGTTTAGAACTCTCTCTCTCTCTCTTCCTCTCACCCAATCCAACTGAAGAGATGAAATTGATCATGGTTTAATATGCATAAATATTCCATAAGGTCTGCATCCTGTAAATAAAAATGAATACTTTAATTCTCTATTGAATACTTACCAATGAGTGCCTTTTTTTGAATAAATAGCAAACTATGTAATGCAGAATAATAAGTAACTCACAATTCCATGATGAGAGTGATTCGATCGGGTTGAACGAAAACGTCGTAGAGTTGGATGAGTCGAGGATGCCGAAGTCGGCACATAATCTCCACTTCATTCATCACAGCCTCCTTCTCGTCACTCGAGTAATAAGGAACAACTTTGGCCGCCAACTCATGACCTGTTGCCTTTTCCTGACACTTATTTACATCTCCAAATTTCCCACTATAAAAGAACAAACATGGGAGTAATTTATTAACTCCAATGGGTTGTTACCTAACCTGGCTCAACATCAAAGTGTCAGACCATTTAAGTTCACAATTTGCCATTATCTACCATGCTTCTTTTTCTAGTTGCGTCGAGCTTGTCACTTCTGTTAGTTACTGCTTTCACATAACTCTATCTGGATATAAAATGAGAATATGGTATTAATATTGGAGCGAGCCATACCATGGAGACAGAAAATGCCAAAAACTTAGGGAATTCTGCTTCCGTATATTACTATAATATTTGCGAAATCCCGAAATAAAAGTGGGTTAAGAATATTAATAATTTATTCTCTAATTTCCTTGGAGTATGTTTAAAACTTTGAAATTCCACACAAATATCCATTTATTTCAGATTAACAATAAAAAATACTCGAGCATAATAACCATAACCAAGCGTCATTAAATCAATAATTTGAAGTTAATTTCGGGTCTTCACGGGATCACCAAATCAACGAAGCCGGAGATGTGATGAGCAAGATGAAATTAGAAAATGAGGTTAGATGTATGACATCTACCAAGCAAAGTTTCTAATTATGCAGTGTGTTATCTGGAGATAGATCTAAGTACTATACTCCATAATCGATTTTTTTGTTTAACTTTTAACTTATATCAGAGTTATAAGTTTGAAGCTCCCTTAAAAGGATATACACCATCGTGTAATATGAAAATTTCTTGTGAATAATCTTGCATTAACAAGTGCATCGGTATTTCAATTAAAGAGCTTCGCACTTCATAAGTTAATCATTTATTATCCCAAAATATGGCACGTTCTGACAAGAAACTAAGCGCTGAAGGCAACACTAAAAACTGCTTTCTCTCAAAATTATTGCATTTCTAATAAAATACGTATTACGAAGTTTGCCTTGAGTGGAATCCAGTGGGCTTTATTATGTTCCTAGTCTCATCTACTTTCACTTGGCCGTAAAAGAGAAAGATGGCACAACCGAAGAGGGAATAAAGTCAAACTGCCAACAAGCTTGGAATATCGTCGACACAATATCACTCCTGAATCTGAGGTCCTAATGATAAAACTGCAAACACCAACTATTATTCTTTATGAGAATATGAAGCAAATTCATTTAAAATAATAGCCTTGGTGTGTAACATAGTTCATGACCTACTCCTTCTTTTCAAATGAAATTGTAAAAATTGTTGGCAATAAAAATTAAAATTGACTTTAGTAATTCTGAAATCTCCTTCTCAACATTTTTAAGTTATTTTTTTTTTAAATATTTTCATTAGGTCCACTTGGAAAATATTGCAATTTCTGAGCCTTTGTCATGGTGGTTGTATATTTTTAAAGGATGCTTCTGGGTTTTACAATAATCCTAAACATGCCCATCTTTTTCTAAGCTTCCAAGAGTAATGTCACAAGTTTACTTAAACTCTAAGAGTAAAAATAAGTGAAAAACCGTGCAATTCCTTCTTACCTGCCAAGAAATTCAGATATTTTATAATCCTTGTCGACATTAACATTTTCTTTAATAACCACTTTTCGATTGAGCAAAAATTCCTTCGTATCGTCTTTGTCATCGTCTACTAAAATTAATATAAAAATTTAAGAATTTGTTATGCACAATATTCGCGGAATGTATTTTAATACTCCACTGTATTTAATTCATAAGTAGCATATTTACCAGGAAATTTAGCAAGGTGTTACAACTTCAATGGTGGAAATATAAATTGAGCGGTTTAAAGTTCGCAAATTATAACGTTTCTACTTTAGACCATTTATATCAAACAAATATGAAAAATAATTTGCAGTGAGCTCAACTTACCTTTCTTAGAAGCCTCTCGTCTGTGTTTAATTTTTGAAAGCATAGTTATTCCTGTTTAAATCCGTTGCAATAAACTGAGATACATTTCTGTATCCGAAATTTTGAATATAAAGAGTAAAAATATTCCCACAGAGTGTGGTATTCAATCCAGCTCGTGTACGTAAGTGTGAATCGTGAGTGTGTTTGTGCTTTTTACCGTGTAGGATTTTCGGCCACTCATTGATTGCCTTTCCCGCACTCTCTATGTGTATTGGGGTGAAGGGCATGCGTACTGGCTTGGTGAGATCTCATTGGCTAACTGAAAATTATGGGCTCGTGTGTTGTCTTAGGGCACAAGCGCATATCATACTTTCCCCAGCTGAAATGTGCTGGTACTGCTGGGAACGGTGCTTGCAATACGCGCGGAAAAGTAAAGACAAGTAAAGAATGATAATGTTAATAAAAATGTCCATCTTATTATATATACACCATATATATATATTATTTGGAAAGTAACTGAAATCGGTTAACAGCAGGTCCAATAAGTGATAAAGGGGTGGGAATTGAGATGTTGGGAGTAAAGCCAAAGTATAAGAATCTTACGTCATTAAAATGTAGAGTTAAGGCGAGCAAATTGTTGTTTATGTTACTATTATTACTCATGTTGAAGCAGAATAATGGTTGATAATGAGAAAACACGGAGGATGAAAGGTGATGACGGTTGAGTAGAATGAACAATGAAGTGAGAGCATCTAAAGTAAATTGGGATACTTTTTTTATTTTTAAAGGATAGAGTTTACTTCGCCATTATTAATGTTTCTACATTCGAATTTCTAAATTTAACCCATAAGCTCGATTTAGGGCTTACTGCTCAGTTGATTGTTGAGTGGTTGGTTCAATGATAACTGGCAGTTGCAAAAGATTAATGATGGACATTTGTAACTAGGTCCTTAACATTTGCTCATTTGAGTTAGAGCGCCGACATGGCTCTTGCCTTTGGAAGTATAAAAACGTCCCGCAGTGCTATGCAGGAGTATTATACTTCTCGCATAGTGACAGCTAGTCCCGATTTTTATTATGGTGTGACTTTAAGAATAAAATAAAAAGTCGTAAGTAAATGAATCATAATACTATTACAGCTCTCCTGCCTTCTATCTGCTTATCCTATTTGATCTTAGTCAACCTTAGCCATTGCAATATTGCACTTTCAACCTCTAATTTAACATTTTTGAATCGAATAAGGGATCATGCATCGGTATTTTCCACTATTTTCGTACATCTGTTACATTACCCTTAATACTTGCTCTCAATACCGAGAAAAGATTACCAATTCGCCTCCGGCCATTTTAACATCAAGGTATTTACAAACTGAAATACTGATGGATACATCATTCGCCATAACGATAAGAGAATGAAAATTTTTTCCTCTTTCGACACACCTCTGATTTGTCAAGATTTTCAGTTTCAAATGGAGGAGCTAAATTACCTATGAGAGTTCCGTTAGCTTGGATTATTAATATAAAAGGGTATTGTAAAAATGTTCAGGATTCGTAAATAACTGATTTTCTTCAGACTTACTTTCAATTTCTATGGTTATATTACATCTGTAGAGTATTTTATTTTCTCATTTCAAGGTTAAATTTTTCTTGACTTCATATGCTGTTTGAGAATTCATGCGCGTGTATATAGGCACGTTGAAGTAACGGAATCCGAAAGGGCAGAGATAATGTTCAATTTAATTTATAACAAAGTGTACATGTCTTCAGTACTTATGCAAGACATTTTTCGTCCGATTTAACACATTGTTTAACCGTCTGTTCCAAAGTTCAAGTGCAGACTAGAGAAAAGACCAAACAGTAAAGCTGGGACAGCAGCGTTTGCATACCAGTACAATGGACAGACGAAGGCAGTGATATGTCCAGAGATGCATGAATAATTAAGTTACACGAAATCACTTTTGCAATGGGAGTGAAATCACAGACACCCAATCTTGTGAGTTTAGTAAAATCGGATTTATGACTTCTTCCATCATCGGATAAGTTGGAGATATGAAACGTAAGATTACAAAAAGCAATATCTGCAATTTTCATGCCTACGCTTTTATAGGTCAGCTTTAACTCAGCCTAATACCTCCAAATATTTAAGTCATTAATTTCGCATAGATAAAGTGGCGCCAACCTCAACTGTTGGTAATTAAAAGTCACTGGTTTCAGGACCATGATCATCAGATTTCATAACCCGCTTTCCTTTTCTCAGCATATTTCTCTACATATCCCCTGTCCGATTCGTATTCTTTGTGCAACCTTTCAATTTAATGGTCATAAAATAATAATAAATCAAACCTGATCACTAATGTTAGGGACTCTATTTTGTGAAACTCTCATTCTACCAACGTTTCTGTTGATCAAAAAGTAGTCAGGGCACCCGCATCACCGCATTTTTATCGATGAGCATGGATATGATGACCTCTAACTTGACAAACTTGTACACTGACCTTAGCGACACCTTCCCACAACGGAGCATTTAGGCAAAGATTTATCACTTGCGTCTATCGTAAACAAAACTGCTTTATCGGCTGAATGTTTTGCTCAGATGAAGATGGGAGTGGTGTAACCATCCATTCTTTAAACTAGCACAATTTCAGATGTAAGCTTTCCTCAGGCATCAGACAACTTAGAGATGGACTGTGAAATATATGACTTTGAAGCTGCAAGAAAACTCAAATCTTCCTTCTGAAAATCAGAGCAATTGTCCCCAACTGTCCTGGGAGCTATTTTCCTTTAGAAATTGTCGAGGTAGAAATATTATATTAATGCGAGAAACAAATATTTTCACTTGAGGAAATAACATTTTTATCACTTATGTCTGTCACACTTCCCATCATCATTATATATTACATCCTTCCCCCAATTACATATTTCAAGATCATAATTAAAGTTTGGGTTGTGTCTAACTGATTGGGGTGTTATCTCTCTCATATCATTATCTGGGAACTGAGATATCGGGTTTGACGGATGTAAAAGAAATGAACTTCTTACGTGACCCGAAGATGTTAATAAAGAGTAGCATTTGCAGCTGAAGCTTCAGAGATATCCTCACTCTTCAAAGTAGACATTTTCATATCTTACCTTCCTCCCTGAGGTATACATCCTCATGTCTAGATCGTACATGTAATACGAACACTAGATAGTCAAATTTTGATCATAGAGACTAGGAATCAAGTTAAGCAATAATCAGAAAGTAATAAAATGAATGAGAGCATGCATGTTGGAGAGTGAGAAGACCGACTAGAATATATGTACACCATATTTGCCCTCTGATTTGAACAGGTGGATTTTGACGGCGTAGTTGCTCTTTGTTCATTCAATTAATTGACGTAACTGAAATTGATATGCGATTCAACAAAATTCCTAGTGAATAGGCTATTTTTAAGATAATTACTTAAGAAATTATACTTAATGAAAAGAATATACGACTTAGAAATAGGTACTGTCATTCACCGCAGTAAATTAGCAATCTACCATAACAAGGAATGAGTGATATGGGTCCGAGGGAAGATATTTATATTGATGCCAATTTGTTGGACTCTGTAGGTTCTCGTTTATGATCTAATGAGATTCACCCACGCATTCGCAAATGAGATGCGAGAAGACTTGCATTTCAAAGCAAGGCCAAACAACAAAAGCAAATATGAGCATATGTTACTCAAACTTATCTAAATTTATAACAGAGTGTTACGAAACATCATAAATAAATCCACACTCCTCCAGCTAGTTACTTTATCTGAATGATGATATTAATGTCTATGTTTATTACACTTTATAAATCCTTTTAACCAATTTGTATAAAGTCATTTTTTTATCAAAATCAAACTTTCATCTTACTGGGCATTTGGGAGAAAAGTGCATACGCACGAAAATCCTACACGCACACCTGCTTTAAAAGTCACGTGATGATTTTTCTTCCGATTTGGGGTTGGCTCCTTCAGCTACATGACTCATCATAATTCAGTACCCAAATTGAAACAGCGACGGCGTTGAGTGAAACCCATTACCACTTACCAATGCCCAGAAAATGATGGAGATGCATTGGAAAGCAAGCTATATTTCTTAAAGGTTGTCTAGTTATACTACCACTTATTTCCTCTAGTTTAGAAGCCGCATAACCCGCAGGTATCTTGAGCTCATGTTAACGATACAGTAAGTACAGAAAATGGTGGTGTCATCAAGATGTATTACTATCTTATTATTAACTATGTTTTTTGATAGTAACGCAATATTTTCATATGAACGATTGTCCAAACCAAGGTTTAATCGATGTCACTGTTCATTCGTCATGTCTTGGTCGTCAATGCCGTCATAGGGAAATGATCAAACGCGGATAGAATATCGGTGTTTAACATGACTTGAGATGTATTCGATGTGTGAGTGTGAGTAAACAAAATGGAATAAAGGGAAATTTTTCATTTTATAAAGCTTTAAAAATTATTTTAACTAATTTATTTAGCGTAATCGCGTGAAGAGTTCCACTTTTGTGACAATAGCTGAGTACCTTGATCTGAACGGAGGCGTTAGAAAGGTTACTTTATTCGTCATTTGAAATGCTGCAGTTAAGCTAATGACCATAGTTAGATAATCGTCGTGTTATATCAAATATGCGTAGTTTAACGAGAATTCGCTTTATAATCGTCTTATTGAAGACTATATGTTCCACTATCTGTGCAGGATGTTATTGTCAGCTTTCCAACTTGACATTTATCATCTACGAATAGAAGCTTTGACATACCTATAAATACAAGAATGCAAACTCTTTTCTAGTCTCTGATTCCGGATGTTTACGCATTTAGAAGCAGGCAGGTGAATTATGGCATAAAATTTTTAAAAAGGGCAGTTTAAATTGCAGGCAACTTACGGCCTCTTTCAGAAAATATTTTCTACTGTTGATTTTTAATATTATTAATAAGGTCAATTTTCGTTTGCGAAAAAATTTTTTCATTTGCAAAGTTGATTTTAGGGTCGTTAAGACAATCTAATTAATTTTATTAGTACCCTTTTTACTTTAAATAGACTTTCTAGAGGTTTAGTAGAAATTTAAACTCATTTTCTTCAGCGTACATGGTCTTTCAACTAATTTTCTGATTTCAACAAATTCAATTTTCTGGAGGAGATTTTCCTGTTCGATATCCCTAAATTAGGACAAATTCCTCTTGATCAAACAGGAAAGTGGTCCCAAATTTAGTCGAAATCGCCGTTGTTCGTTGGCCAAATTATGCATTCATAGGTCATGCGTTTACAAAGTGAGTTTATAGGAATAAATTAAGCTGATGAATTTTCCCATTAAATATTCAAGTGAATATATAATAATTTGCCTCAAGTGAATCAGAATAAATTGAATACATAAATTAGGTCATGGGGATATTTTATCCGGTTTTCTTATTCCCGCAGATAATTCCAAATGCCATAACCATCGAATGAAAAACAACATCAGAACCGATTGTATTAGGGACAAAATTCGCCTTAAAGATGGGTAAGTTAGCATTAATAGTAACAGCAAAATTGATTTAAGAATCCGACCAAGTTTGGCTTAAAGCAATCGACTTACAAATCTGCTGATCTTTTTAAGGGCTAACAACCTTTTCCAAGATCAGAAGACCGGAAGTGGAGTTGGAATACTAGTAATGAAAAAATCGTAGGGGAAGAGAGAGTGGGGGAGATAGAGCAGTAGTAATAGAGGACAAGAAATGTGAGAGCTTGGATACGAATTTGAGTGAAAAGGCTAAACAAAATAAGCCGAGAGAGGATATTTGGTTTTGTCTCCTTTGTAAGTCACTCAATGGCAGTTAGGTTAAGCGAATTTTTGATTCATAAGTTAAAGAAAATCATATTCTTAGTATTCTAATTATAGCAAGCCAAATTTTCTAGTGGCTGTTTCCATCTTAGCACTATCTCCTCTTCTTATAAATACCACTGAAAATGTTCATAGTATCACACTTCATGTGATACATAAAGGTTCCGAACGTTTGAAATTCTACGAGAGCTCTAAGAGAGAGGGAATTCTAAGCTATCGGCACTCCATGAAATTTTCACGTGGTTGTTTGTCTGCCCGGACTGTGATAGATCATTACAGAACCACCTACTCTGAACGAGGGAACAGCCAAGGCTATAGATCTTATAATGGAGTCCAGAGCGTCCTACGAACATGGAGTAGGCCACGTTACTTCGCTTCGTCAATTCACTTATCAAATTAAAATATGTATAGATGGCATTATGATTATATTCACATTTTTTCCCATACTACTTATTCTTAAAAGTAAAATGTTACTGATTAATCAGGCCAAACTCTTAATCGAAAAACCAACTTTAAATGGGAACTCTTTAGGAAGGTTTTTGAAGGAAGTCTGACGTCGTACATTCTTTATCAACTTCAATCGATATTCATTTCTATTATTTTTGCTAAACTCGTACTAATTGTGGACTATAGAAAAATATAGTTTACTGTTCGTGCTTTTAGACAAGCTAGTTTTGGAGAATTTCAGATCCATTCGAAGCTTAACAAAAGTGGGAAGTGGAAAATGATTAATTAGCATAATATTCTCATTGTGTCGGGAATAAACCGTAGCTTGTAAATTAGTCTCAGGTAATTGTAGTATTTTTAAATTAGAAATCATGTTCAGTGGAAGTTTCAACTCTTTGAAAAGTGAATTTTCCTTTCCTTCTGAAAAGATATTCAGGTGTTATGGCCAGTTGTAAAAAGTAAATATTTTTTAAATTCATCAAAATATCTTACAGTTGTGAGAAAGTGAACTAGAGAGTTATTGAATGAGAAAGTGGCAATCCGCGATCATGTATATTAAATCGGGAATCGTACTACCGAGTACGAAGTGATTCTGGAGTATCACTTCA
This sequence comes from Hymenolepis diminuta, assembly GCA_900708905.1. Lineage (NCBI taxonomy): Eukaryota > Metazoa > Platyhelminthes > Cestoda > Cyclophyllidea > Hymenolepididae > Hymenolepis > Hymenolepis diminuta. The sequence goes on along the minus strand of CAADRB010000013.1, from coordinate 1,090,137 downwards.
TTACCATTTAAGTCAGAGAAATACTACTGTTGCTTTTTCGAAAGAACCCCCGAGGAGAAACAAATTCAATCTTATGTCACCATCATGGTTGAGGTTGTGATATATGACGTTTTCCTTGAAATTGCCTATTTTACAAGAATTAATGCATCTGGAAATTGAGTAAAGGAAGTTTCTTTGATTGTGGCAAAGGCACTGCCTCTTTTTCCGCGAGTATTCGCATGAAAATGACAGTTTCATACCTCACCATCTTGCACAGATTCCACTGAAGTGGGGATTTGCGATTTTAGAGACAAAGATTGACATTGTTTTAATCATAACAGCCCGATCAAATCGTTACTTTCTTGGCGAATTTAATCGATTTGATTTATTCGTGACTTAGTGTAAACATTCTTTTTGTTTCTCTCTTAGTAGTAATTCCACCAATGAATTGTTGATTTAAACTAGCCATTTCAATCAAATCCACTATAATATTCAAACCAGAAACAATATTTTGAAAATGGTATCTTAATGAAAGAAAGCAGGCAGGTTTTCAAATACACAATATCCCAACGTAGTATCTAGTAATTTTCATTCCTTTTGCCAACTTGAATGTATAAAATCGTAAATTTTTAAGTATTTGGACTGACAATCAATTATCATAACCGGAAATGAAAATGTTAAAATAAATTCGTTTTGTAGAAATGATTTTGCAAGCAACTGTTTGGTTTTACCTCCTCCACAAAATGTTATGACCGACCAAATTGTCTGTTTTATTTTTCTTCTGACTTCACAACCTCTCTAAATAATAAGGCTTATTATTTAATCTTTGATATCATTACCTATGTATTTCGGATTAACCCTGTTGTCCGATTTTTAAAAAAATTCACTTTTTATGCATCCCTCAGAGGATAATTGTATTCCCCTTCTTACTTAGATGCGACTGTAACATTCTATCAAACTCACATGTTGGCCCATATCTCTACACTGTTCTGATTTTCAATGGATGATTTTTTCAGTGGTTGCTTACCAAACGAATACATGTTGAAAATAAAAAGTTAATCACATTTAACGTATCGCAATTTACAGGAATTTATAACATCCCCACTTCCTTTCTTGCTGCCTCTCTGTTCTTCCTAGTTTCAGTTCCTCTTCCTACTCCTCCCTTTTATGCTTATTTCCCGCTCTCCTCCTATACTTCCATGGTAAATATAAGCTCCTGGTCATTTGAAATGGAATAGGGGTGACATACCCTTAGTTTTGAGTGAGCTATCTTGGTCAGGCTCAAATAAAAGCTTCATTGACTTCTCATGATTGAAAATTGTTGCATTTCTCTACTATATGTGAACTAATAAATCGTTGCATTTTTTCTATAAGGAAAATGATAATAAAACCCTTAGCGATTTACAACCAGTTATTAGGGAAACATAGATAAAGCTTTTATCAATGAGGAGGTGTATTGGGAGAGAATTTTGCATTCCAAGGGCCTGAATCATATGAATGTGTGAATAGATAGAGCAAATGCCAAGTTTTTGTTACTAGTAGATGCCCTAAAATGGTTTCGTTTTATGCCTATATAATTTGAATAATAATATAAGTACTATCATTAGCTCAAATATTTAAAATAACATTATTAAAAAACTTGATTTGCCCTTTTGCAAGTAAATAGTCAGTTAACTAAAGTTTCAGTTCTATGGCAACCGAAATAACGATTCGAGTCAATTTGGAAGGTGCGCGTGCCTGATGAATTGTAATGCATAAGAAATTTATTACAATCATTGCGTCTTATATAGATTAACTCCTTTTAACACTCAATCAAGTCGTTAGGAGATGTTTATTTTCACTTTAATTTATTTGACTTATTAACCTTGATCTTTTTACTAATTGACCACCCTGTGGACAGGAAAATCGGGCCGATGCAACTACCCAGTCTCGTGAACCCATGAAATTCCATTTACGCAGTTTATTTCGCTATCATAAATACGTAATTTCGGAAATATATATGAGAGAAATTATTCTTTCATTTAAAAAATCGGCAGTTATTGCCATTTTCAGCCAATAAGACTGCAAAATTTACTCCAATTTTACATCTGCTTAGCCCAATCTAAGTAATCATAAAAATTACATTTAACTAAAATCGGAATTAGTCAAATTGTCGGCTTTTACATCAAATTTTTCTAATGTACGACTGAAAGGTTGCGCCATATTTTGAAATTTATTAATTTAAGTAGTAATCAGATTTTTTTAAAAGGAAGTATAAGAGTAGCGTACATATTGTGATAATAAATTTGAAATGCCTTTATATGTAGGCATTCTCTTATATTTTCTTAAATCTCTCCAGACTCCATTATATTTGTATGATGGTTCTTTGTGGTCTTTGCACTGATCTGAGCATATAATTTTGTTATTATCCGTTACTCGAAAAAGGAGTTTTAGAACTTGGCATGTTCTCAAAAGGTATAAATCCTAGATGTCTCTATGGGAGGTGCTATGTTTTGAATTTTATGGAATTTCCTTCGCTAAACCTCACATATAGTAGTATGCGAATTAACACAATACCTAAACAGTGGAATAGAATTCCAGAGATTTTAATAACGATGAATGAATCAAAAGGATCGTTATAATGAGTGCATATAACGGAGAATGGCGGATGACTCTAAACATTTTCCAAAATTATTCTTCGGTCACGTTTGCCATAACAACATGTTAATTTTCGAACTTATGTCCCTATGACTCAATCCCCTGTTTTTCATGTCTAGTCGAGTCTATTGATTCCTCTTTTTCAATAAATGTCCCGATTCATTTAAAAGTACATCTGCACTTATATCTTCACGTGCGTCCTTATCAAGTGTCTTTATAGTTCTACACACACACACACACACCTCCTCCTCCCTTATCTCTCGCTTATTCTCGATTTCTCACCGTGGTTTATTCAATACACTTTGATTAACACAACTCTTTGTATTCGACTTTTTGGGAACTTCTGTTTAGTAACTCTTAGATTGGTGACCTCGGTTCTTGTTACGCCTACTTTTTGTTACCCAACAAACTCGTGACTCTGTGAGCATTCACCCGTCCGCACAACAACGCTTGTTACACCAACAAGAATCAGGCAGTGCAGAGTACTTATATAGAGAATAGCATTTACTTTTAAGAATTCGGATAAATTTCAGCACATAATGACAGTAATTAAACGACAGGAGTAGACAATTAGACATGGAGAGTACAGACAATCAGGCGATAGGCGAGTCGTTCAGAAGGATTGAAATTAATACATCATCTCATTGGGAAAAAATCGATAACGTCAGTAATTGAGTTAAATGTATGGAACACAGGGAAGGAAGGAAATAATTGTTCAATCACTCGGCTTATATTGTCCTCAATTTAATGAATGGCACGATTTTGCATGATTTCCCACTGATCCCTTTGTTGAGAGTACTAAATAAGGCCCATTAACATAGAATGAAATAGTGAGTAATCCGCTAATATCTCCTCCCTCCACGCTCTTTAGCGAATGCTCGAAGACATCAAACGTTTAGACAAATTGGTTTTCCTTCGCAGAACATTTTAAATGAAGTTAATGTCCAAAAGTGCAAGAAGCTGACTTCGTGATCGAATATCAACTTCCCCAATTGGCGAACTCTCTCACCGAACACCTGTTTAACATCTGCATTCATGTTTAATTGTGTATTTTTAAGCTGTAAATTTATTTTAATCTGTTCAATATAAGGCATTTTTCATACGAAAAATTGCTATCATATTTCATACTCGTTAATATGTTTGCCTATTTTAAGGTGTCATAAAATGGAGTTTAATTAGGTCACCCTCAGTTTATTACCCAGTTTGAATTTTCCTCCAATTATTGCACAAGCTTAAAACAGAAGTTGCATCGATATACTTAACCCAGATACGGGAGTGAATTCCTTCTAATCCTTGCAGAAAAGTGTGGGAGATTTCGTTGGCATGCGAATTATTGTTTATTCAAGCGTTATTTCTGGAGATAAATGTAAAATGTATCAGATAAGAAAAGGTAAAGTGGTGTAAGACTTTTAAAAAGCTTCAAATTTTATAAAACACGGTAATTATATCAAAGAAAGACTGGTTAAAATTTGGATATTGTCTACCAAGTTTGTTGGTGTCGAAGACGTAATAAAAAGGCCTGTGATGTCGATGACAACTGATTCTATATCGTTGATCCACATGTAGTTATTGGATTGAAAATCGGTTTTAAATATAGCTCGCTTACCTTGAAGAAACGCTGCTGAGTTAAAATTTTAAGCTCTTTCAGCTCTGTTATTCGATGATTGTATATGCTGCTTAATATCATTTAAGATCATTCCGCATTCTCAACTTTCAAAATATGAAAGGCATTGAAGTATCAGGGCAGACCATTCCAATCAATCAGACTGTTAATAAGCACTGAACATTGTGGACAAAAATTTACCTAGTAATCCTGGGGATGAAATCTATATTTTGGAATGTGAGCTATCCTTGAGCTAAACATGGTGCAACTCAAATCGGAAAAATCACATAAAGGTTCTTGTTCTTTGACTTTACTCCCAACATCTCAATCCCTTACACCTTCATCATTCATTGAACCTGCGTTAACTGATTTCGGTTGCTTTTCTGAAGGGAAAATTGGTAAATTTTTTGTCCTGCTGTCGATTATAGTAATAATGACAATGATAAGTGCGTACTGAGGGTCGCGAATTATGTACATATAATATGTATATATTTATATTTTATATTTTATGTTATATATATTCCAGTATCTTTTAGCTGGATACCGGTGGTATATATTCTGGGATTGAATTGATCCATTGCTTCGGATAATACTGGGAATACACATAGGAAGTTCTAGTATCATTTATATATCAGCAATTGGAAAGTGGAATCGCAGCCTTTCCACACATCGCGTAATTTTTGAAGATGCAGATAAGTTGAAATGAGCTTCATTTGAGACTTATCAAGGTTTCTATTTCATGAAAACTCATAAGTCATAATGATGTCTATCCTCTGTTCAATGTAAATTTCAAAAAAAGCGCATCCACTTAATTTACTTGTCAATATTTATTATATTGCACTATGACTGAATTTCAATAAGTGATAAGGAGCCTCATAATTTAAAATGTGATAGGATCAGCGGCTTAACGATCCCTCTGACGTCACAGATAGCGATAAGTTAGATTTCGTTATACATTGATCTAAAATTCGAACATGCATTAAAGGAAAACAGATTTCTCGTTAAACTCGAGTATTTTTAAGCTCGCTCTAAAACTCAGAAAAGCACCGTGTTTGTTTTCAAATGATTCCTTATTTTTCCTAGAACAATCATGCCCAAATTCTCCGTAGTTCTCTTTTCTCAAATATCTGGTAAAATAGGTGGAAGTTAAGAGAATTTTACCGGTTTGTTATTTGGATTTGCTTTAACTTTTGTTGGACTCATTTTAGGCATTCCTTTGATGGCGAAGTACAAAATATACTCTTTAAAAATAACCAATTTTGAGTTTAACCTCGAATAGAAAGCTTAGCCGAATCTCCTCGCAACTCTTACGGAGTTACTGCTGTCAGACTTCTCCGAATATTCTCGATTGAAATGCCTATTTACAAATGCTCAAATTCAAAGCAAAAACGAAATAGAATATTATTAGCTTATTCATGAAAATATTTTACCCTTCTTCACCTATCAAAGTGGGACTGTTTCTATTATCCAGCCAATATTCGATGTTGTAACGTAGACAGAAGTAGATAAGACCAAAAATAACATGATATGCTGATGACGTCGCGCTCATTTTTATTGAATTTTGTATAATAATTCATTTTATTAATATTATTGTCCATGGGAAAGCGAAGCAAAACAATTTACTACCTTTAGTCATAGACAGCGTCTAAATAAAAGGGGTGGTATTGACTATTTAAGGGAAAGTTTTAGTCGAAAGTTGAGATTCGAAGTCGTACTGGATCTGGACTCTGAAATCATCAGGTTGTCTTAATTTCCTGTCATAATGTTTTAAATTATTCCTTACCACCGACACATTGAAATTCCAGGTGGCATGTTTTCAAATGGTTTTGTGAACACTGCCGTTTCTCATAACCCTTGTTGCAGCTATCCGCCGGGCAGGAAAGTCTATCAGTTTGTGAATATCTGCTTTGCAATAATGATCTGTTTGTCAGTGTCTTCTCAACTCGCACGCGTTTTCAAAGAATCAATAACACCGAGCATCCACGCAGACAATTTCCCCTTCTCTCACCTTTTATTCGGCGCTCCAGTAAGAGCGGGATAGAGTTCCTATTAGGATTCTGCATTTAACCACACCCTCATGCTTACCGAACATTTGCTTCACACCTCACTGAGCTGCCTAAGCCAACTCTTTGTATGAGAAACTTAATCCATAACACATTTTGTAGCACCAGCTAAAAAATTCAACTTTTCGTATGGTGTCTCGAACAGACCCATCCAGGCTTAAACTGACCTGCCTTTTGATCCTATTTAGGTTTCCATTCCGGTTTCTCATGTGATACGGGATTGTTCAACCAAATTCTCCCATCTGATGTTGTGATCTTAAGTGGCCAGCGACCCCAACAGATGTGCCGATGTTTCCCCTGCCTATTCATCCCAAAACTGTTGAATGTCTTATTATTTTGCATCTCATTTTTGGTTCCTGAGCAGACATCTTTTCTTTTACTTCTCTTCTTTCTACTACTGCTACTGCTGGAGTAGAAGTAACAAGAGTCAAGCAGCAGATTGTAGCAGCTAAGAACAGTTCCAAGAAGTAGAACACAAAGAGTTGCGTTGGTCAAAGTGTACTGAGTAAACGGCGATGAGAATTCAAGAGAGTAAGAGGATGATGAGTAAGAGGGGGGATGAATGAGAAAGTAAAAAGAGATCAGGGACAAACGTGTACCTACATGCGTATGCATGTGAGTGGAAATACAAATACAGTTTACATGAGTCACTTGGTCAAGGACGCGGTTGAGCGTATGAGTGCAGATGTACTTTTAAATGAAACGGGACAGTTATAAAAAAGGAGAATTGACATTTATTTTGATAAAGAATAGGAATAAAGAGTAATTTTAGAAATTCGTGGTCACCTTTCACTCTACAACGCCCAAGAGCATGTGGTATGTTGTTTACTGAAAATTTCGATGTGGAGATTGATAGCCAGGCATGGCTCTTCCGCCCACTCCTGTATAATAATAAAAACTTGTTATCATAAGCTACAACTTAAGTCAAAGAGTTGGAACGATTGGATATCACCCTTACGAAAGAGAGAGGTGAGAATTTTAAATTATCTCTAGCTGCACTTAACTGGGAATAATCATGAGAAAGTGGATCAAGTGCATGTAATATGCATATACATATACATACATATATAAATGTTAAAAATAGGGCAGCTGAAGACAAAGTAGAGAATGTACTTTTATGAGGTCAATGAAGTTCTTTAGCTGTCAACTCATTTCCATGCGTGCTCTGCTGAGTATTTTGAGAATAAGAGTTAGTGTTGACTGAAGGAAAATTACCGCTTAGAAGTAATTCAAAAGCCAAAATTAAAATATAAGAGACCGCAGGTCAAACATATTTTTATACACAATGCAATAATTTTGTTCACATTTTACCCTGACAAGTTTACAAAGTTTTCCATCCCAGATCTGGAGCATCACTCAATATATTTACGGTAGTCCACCAATTTGACAAGCTTATCGTACACTGTCTTAGATTCAAGACACGCAGCACACCTTTTACTTCCTGTGCGCCCTGACTCATAATTTTGTAATATCCCACTGTGTATTTCATCCATCCTCACTCATGAAATGTAAGTTGGCGTTTTTTGATTGACTGTCGACTGACGAACAGTGGGCACCCAATCACACAACCCTATCGTATCTGCATTCCCACCCGTCTATCAGAATTTAGATTGTCTTCATCCAGTACTGACGCCTCTTCTTCTCTTCTAATTCCTCTTTCTTCTCCTTCCCCTTTCCTTCATCATTCATTTCTAATTGTCCAGTACACACTTGTTCAGCCCAGCTCTCGCCTTTCTCACTTGAGAAAGGCTCTTGTACTTTGTTAGCCTTGAAAGAATCACTAGTTCTATGAGGGGATATCCAGAAAAATTTGGTCTGGCTCTTAAAATAGATATACGATCAGCAGCAAAGCTGTTCTATTGACGAGCACGCCTTCTCCTGGATTCAACCGGCCACTTTAATTCCTTATTTTAAATAAAACATTTATAATCGACTCTAAAAAACAGTCCCTTTCAGTGTTAACCAAATAAGACATATTCAGGCACACTCTTATTTTCTAATTTTGGTTAAATTGCGTCTGCTAATTTAGTTGCTCTAGGATGGAGCTCTGGGTTAGCGACTTAGTACTGCGGACATCATCAAATCCACCTAGCGGTAGCACCAAATAATCAACCGGAAAGAGGATGCTATAAATGTTAGATACAACAGCTAGAGAAATCTGTCATTCTTCCTCCGATCCAACTTAACTGAATTACTCATTCTAACGATTACCAAAGTTCCGAATAAATTCAGCTGCGTCGTTGCCCAAAAAGCGTTGCTCAAAATGAAAACTAGCGAAAAGATTCCAAGCTCGACATATGGTATTAATAAATTAGCAGCAATGCCAGCTACTGCTCAATTAAATCAGTAGTATTTATTATAAAGTTGAAAAGAAAGAATCCGGTAAA